>MQRK01207461.1:9215-21408 GCA_001938485.1 Girardia tigrina | reverse complement strand
TTAGTTTATTAACACTTTCTACAGATTTAACAAAAGTGGAAGACAATGACCAGGAGAGATAAATTAAACCTTTAATCATGTTTCTTTTATACTTAAATTCACAAAAACTGTCCGGTGAAGTATATAAACTTGCATCAGTTTGCTTCCTATAAATTCCAGTCTCGTAACTAAGAGATTTTCTTTCAACCAAAAGATCCAGAAAAGATAATACTTGCGATTTAAAATTGTCCATACAAGTTGCGTAAGTCCTGCACTGTGACTTGTAAGTACATGTTTTATTTGTCATTTCATACGCGATTTTTGAGATTAGTAGTACTCCATTGTTTAGCACGTTAACATGTCGGTGGAATTACGGAGTGATACACAAAATATTTTCCATGTCGGTTTATCTAGATATCAAATAAATGGAGCAAAATTACCATCTAATCGTCAAGTTTTCTCATTCTTATTTTACAATATTCGTGAGGTTAAACTGACTGTTAGTGAAAGTGGAAATCTTGTGATTAGGGAGTGCATCAAACATTGGGAAAAAGCAAGACTTTCAATAAAGTCCTTTCCTAACTACGTGAAGAAACTTGTTGATTTATATCATGTTTGGAGAGAATTGCACAAAAATTGTAAGAAAACTCAGGTTACGTTCAAGAGCCGTGAGAACAATTTCAAAATTGATCTTGATAATTTGTTTGATATTGCACATGCTGATGCTTTTGAGAGAATGGAAAATAGAGAAAGATAAATTATCTTTAATGAAACAGAGAGAGCCAGGTCGACCGGGATGCTTAGGTGGTGTTGATAAAAAATTGTCGGAAAAAGAAGATAGATCTAGACAACGACGATTGGAAGAAGAGAAAAGGGTTGTAAGACAAAGAGAATCAGTAGCTGTTGCATCTACTTCCATCGCAAATTACTTAGAAAGTCTAAAAGATTCAGACGAAAAGATTCAGATCTTGAATTCTAAACTCAGCTTGCCGGACATTCCCTGCAATGAACAAAGTTCAAAAAGAGGTAGAAAGAATCTTTTAACACCTAAACTAGTTACAGCTTTAGATCTATGCCAGCTATGTATTAGAGACTCCGTTTACATTTTTAATGCGGTGGTAGAAGCACTTGGTCTGAGTGGCGATGATTTCCTTATTAACAAATCCTCGATTCAGCGAATTCGTATTGAAACTAGAAAATCAAGGACAGAACCAATAAAATCTGACTTCCAAAACAATGTACCTGACGTAGTCACAGTCCATTGGGATGGAAAACTTTTACCCGGGTTGGATGTACGAAGTTCTAAAGAACACTTACCAGTTATTGCTTCGTTTGACGATAAGGAACAGCTTCTTGCAGTGCCGAAACTAGAAAATTCTTCGGGAAAACATCAAGCTAAGACTGTCTCAACAGCTCTCTTTGACTGAAACATTCACGATAAAGTACAAATAATGTGCTGCGACACAACAGCTTTCAATACTGGCCGTTTCAATAGAGCTTGTGTCTTTGAAAGCAAAATTAAGCAAATTACTAGTAGCCCAGATATTCCAATGTTTAAAAAATTCAGAAAAAATTGGAAAAACATCGACGCTAGTAACATTGAACCATCTCTTAATTTCGTAAAACAACGTTCCGCCGAGACAGACATTCAAGCTTTGTTAATATTTTATAAGGCAGAATTAGACAAAGGTTATATAAGAGATGACTACAGTGAATTGGTTTAACTGTGCGTATTATTTTTGGGAGGAGACACTGAGGAAAAATTAAAACTAAGGCCCCTCGGAGTCATGCAACAGGCACGATGGATGGCAAGGACGATCTATTCTTTAAAAATATGTTTACTTCAGTCACAGTATATATATTATATATATAATGCACAATTCAAAAAAAGGCTTTTTTAGCTTAATATAATCTAAACTTTAGTAAAAACCATAAGGAGTGACAAGATAAAAAGATTATATTATATTTATTTAGCATCAATGTAGAATAAAATCAGCAGCAATTACAGCAACAAAATAAGTAGATTGTGTGGATATACTCCTCTGACAAGTTGACTTACTCAAAATTCGGCTTAAATTTGTGAATAAATGTTTGACTTATAACCTTCAAGAAATTTTCCAATTAGTTGTAAATAATATTTCAATCCGACAAATAATGATTTTCACATATTGAGTTAAAGGGGCATTATGATATTTTTCTTCAGTATTATTGTAGCATTACAGGCGTATCCTTAAGTAATAAAAACATAGGTTCCAGAAACTTAAAGATCCAAGTCTAAAATCTTGACAACCAAGACATTAGCGAACACGCAGATCATGCGTGAAAATAATTTCATACATAAATTGATACTTTTGTAACTCGTTCTAAATACTCTATTAAATTGTCAACCAGCGTCAATTCAATGTTAAACATCTAAAAAAATTACAAATGAAAAATATTTGTTAAAATTTACTGCTCATTAATCTTAAGAAGGATCCGTTTATTCGAGGATCGGTGATTCGAACAGTCAAATATTCTTCGATATTCTACAAAAAGACAAAAATCCTACAATTTATTGAGCTCTTTTTAATTCAATTTTTGGTACATTTTTAATGATAAATAAATAAAATAAAAGCAAATAAATAAATTATGTATATATAAATATACACAGTCTAAAAACATTATTTTAACATTATTTAAAAAAGGTTTGATAAATCTAATTCAAGTAACTTAAGAGATGTGATTTGTTTTCAATGACTTCAGCTTTTAATTTTTGAAAATAAAATATAATAAACATAAATACAAAAACTATAATAACGAACCTATTTCCGTGAACCGTGAATCCAGTGCGACATGGTTGATTGACGCTAATACTCCGTGGCCATTTCTACACTGAAACAATCTTTGTCCCTTGAATGTACCGTCAGTCCCATTGTGTAATTTGTCATCCTTTCAATATATATTACAATATTATAACATATAATTTATCATTACAAGCTCAATTCCATAAAAATATTCATTATTTTCATCAATCCCGCTCCATCTGACTGTTCCGTATAGACTAACTAATTCTTTGTCAGATGGATAATAATATACGACAGCAGAATTTAAATCAATGTTCTTGAATACACGTTTTTCCAACGGAATTACTTCAAATTCGTATGGTATATCTGAAAATATTAAAGATTATAACATTTATGAGAATTATATCAGTCACATTGGCGTAAGGTACGGTGTTTGGTGTTGTTGACTCGGAATCTGGGCGGAATATAGGTGAAAATACTCCTGAGAATGGATTTCATTTTGATGTTGGTAGGCCTCAACAACGGGAAATGATAATAAAAACATTCGATCAGTGAGAATTGAATGATTTCACTCAAGGGACGAGACTGACAGAGCTTACACAGATAGATGCAAGCATAGATAAACTAACAGAACTATTGCAGAAAAATGGCTATTTGAAATCTTTTTTAGAGAAACTAACTAATGAGACGATAGATAAATTAATGAATAAAGAACATGAGGGTAAAAGACGAATTAAAACCCGATAAATTATCTAATGAAAATTCCAATGTTGGATATACGCTAATCGTTCCTTATTCAGAAGGTTACAAAAAATTTAAATAGTCTATTTTAAAATCAATTGATAGTACAAATTTAAATTTAAAAAGCATTTCTAAATCTTACAAAATTCAAAGTATGTTCAGCAATAAATCTCGTATTCCTTTGAGTTTATTTTTCAATCAGGTTTATCAATTTTCGTGTAATGGGTGCAACGCTACATACATTGGCGAGACTTCTCATCATCTCTGTAAACGGATTCAGGAGCATGGACGATTGGGTAATGGGAGTACTAAATGAGAGTAAAATGGGAGTAATGGGAATAAAAAAACAATAAAAGAGATAGTTCGTCATCAAACACAGCCAGAATCCAGAATAGAAGTAACAGAGAAAGAAGATTTTCAAGAAGACAAAAATCAAGCAGGTTGTTTTTGATCTTTTGGTAAAATAAGAATACAAAATATCCTATTTGACTTATTGTTACAAGAAATAAAAAAACTTATTTTAAATTTTAAAATTATTTTAAATCTTTTTACTTTAAAATTAAATTTAATTATTTTAATTAGTAAGAATTAAAGAAAATATCAATCATCCATCTGGGTAGGAGAGGCACAATCCGAATCTTCAGACAACATGCACAATATCAACAAAAAACTCAAAACATTCCTCACATATAGGTCCACTGATGACCGTACAAAACAGTCTTAAGTGTACCTTGATCAAATTTATATATTATATGTAATTTATGTCGACTATTGCAACAACTGCAACTGAAACCTCAAGCAACTGTAAATTTTATCCATATGAATATCGTATCAATGTGAATTAATGAAGTCGTATTTTAGTCGCATATTTATAAAAAGAAATTTTGCCAAATTCAATAATTAATAGAAGAACAATTTTTGTTATTTTTCTTTAAGATTTAATTAAATTAAATACAATAAAATGAATGAAACACAGAGGTAATACAAATCATGTTAGAGAGATCCAAGAGATAATTATTACCATGAAACACATCTTCAGCCAGAAATAAATATCCACTTCCATTAGGACAATTAAACAATTCAAAACTATTAAATGTTCCATTAAATCCTTTTTGACTTTTACAATCCTAATAAATAAATAGTAATAGGTTACTGACCATTCAATTTACCATTCTTGCTCCAATTGCTTCTTTACCATTTATCAATCCGATCCATTCACACGTTCCATCGATATTTTTGCCGTCTTTTTTATATTTAACGCTGCTGCCTATTTGTAATTGAGGATGCGTTTTAATTTTATCCAACCATTCCACACAGCAAATGTAATCATGATTCACAGACTTTATACAACCAAATAAATATCCGACCAAATTATCGTAATGCAATACTATATCTTCGTGATTTAAATCTATAAATATTTATATTATTATATATTATTACATTATTATATTATACATTTCTTATATTATTCTAAAATATTTTGATTTAATTTTTTTAAAAAAATTAAAATAAAATAAATACAAACAAAATAAATTAAATTAAAAATACAAATACAAATAAAATATTATTTTGATGATATTTTAATTCAAAGTAACACAGCTATGACAAACACACATCAAATTCTAAATAACGAAGTATTTTGAATCCCAATAAATTCTGAGACATATTACTGGATTAACATGGTTGATTATATGGTGCCCTCGGTAATGTCACAATAATAAAAAAACTCAAAATTACATTTTTGATTTATTGAATTCAGTAATTAGTGAACATTAGAATTTGACTGTAATTGTAAATAATAAAAATAAATGTATTTCCAATCGATTTGCAGATAATTAAACAAATCAAATTATAATGGATATTGACAAAAAGATATCATTTGAAATAAGTTTCCACGCTACACGGGAACAGCGCGGATGCACATTCCACGGATTCGAGTGTACTTGGGCTTACGGAATCCGACATCACGGTCACAGTCCGCATTCAGCGGCCTCTTGGTCAAACCGGACAGCCGAACATCGTGGTCGTCACACCGCTAGGACAAGTATTGGCGGGGGAGTCTGTGGAGACAACGGGGTGACTACACAAAGTCGAGGGGCACTTGATCCGAAGCTCACCACAGTCAAGTGGTTTGGGACACTGCTGACTCGAGCTGCGTCACGGGCTGCATTGGTATCAGAAGTGGGATTGATCGGGATCCGGAAAAAAACGTCGCAGGAAAGAACATCGCGCAGTAAATTTTTTGTCAAAATTTATGATAATATTTTTTATAGTAAATTTCGTCGCCGAATCTGATAATATTTTTTGTCGAAAATTTTGTCCTTATAGGTGTCGCACATAACATATCATATTAAAGATATTTTTCAATAATTTAATGACTTGTGAAACAATTTTATTAAAATATATATACTTGAATTAGGGTTGCTTTTTCATTATTTATTGTAAAGATTTTATTCAAATTATAATATGAAAATTATCCTTTTACTTTAATAAGTTATTTTCCCTTTTAAAAATTTCATAATGTATTTTCCATAAGATATTTGTAATTAATTAATTATTAAAAATTTTGCATTAAATATTATTATCATTTCATGTGACAAAAATATTATCATTCCTGAAAAAAATCAATTTTAAAGTTATCTACAAACTAAATAAGGTGGTACTTTTAAAGTACTCTTTCGGAGACTTTTTATAAAAACATTAAGAAGTATGGAAATATAAATAACATTTTGAATACTTTTTATATATAGCGTACAAAATATTTTTATATTTATAGTAAAATAACTCAGGAATTACGAAAAAATCATATATTTTGATTTAAATTACATTTTATAAAGGGTACCCCGAGAAAAGCGCCCTCTGACAAAAGCGCCTACCGACAAAAGCACCCACCGACAAATTGGCCAAAACAAAAGCGCTTGATGAAGCTCCGTTTCTGTAAAAAAAGCAGCACTTCTTATTGAGCTGACTGCAATTCGGGTATCGGTTTCTGCTTTCGATACAGCGTGACTATGGACGCAAGAACTAGAAAAAACGTTAGGTTGATCGCTATTAAAATCGGTATGAATGCGAGCTTTACATCCCTTTTCTCGCACTCCAGTATTTTTTATTTTGTTTAGGGTTATCTCAATGATTTTCATAACCATAGTTTTCTGCATCACAAATTTTCTTCTTATTCTTTTCGCTTAATAGATACTTTATACCCATTAAAAAAAAGTAAATTAAAAAAAACTTAATATAATTTATTTGGTAGAATTTTAATTTTTTTGGGTGGAATCTTCGTGGATGGAATTAATATGGGTGGAATTTTCGTGGGTAGACTATTCGTCGGGGGAATTTTTGAACCAATCGAGACCGCTACCTATGACTGGTCCTTTCTCATTGGATTTCCAAAGTGTGTGCGGAACTGAAAGGTTGATGTTCCCGTAAGAGGTCTATGTAAGGACATAGACTTATTTGGTTGAAGTGGACCATCAAAGAGTCTATAGACTCAAAACTATTTTTGAAAAGAGATTGGAGACTCAATATCAGAAATGAAATTGAAGAACTAATTCTTCGATTCTTATTCTCATTTCGGTAGATACAAAGAAATGTTGAATGGTAAAATTCAAATTCTAACTTATCGAAACGCGTATTACCAAAATAAGTATTTGTTTACAGATTAAGTCGTCTTGGATACCAGTTTTAGGACTGAAATTTGATGTGAACAAGATAACATACTCTTTTAATCCAAACATTATGACTGTTGCTTGAAAGGGACTAACTCAATCGAAATAAAGAGATTGCAGTGGTAACACCGCTCCTTTTCTTAAAAGTTCAATTTGTTAAAGAAATAGGTCTCCTGAACATCAAGAATAAAGGTCGCACAAAAATGGAACTATTAACAGAATAATAAAAGTGAAACCCACTGCCTATTATATCATGTTATAAAAAAGTTAATTGTGTCGAGGCATACTGAATAGAGATACTTATGAAACTCTTCAAGTAAAATTAAATTAATTTTTAATAAAATGATTCTTTTCAAAATTGGAACTTAATCCGTTTACCAACCATTGCTCTAAAACAATATAAGTTAAAGTTATTTAAAGACTTAGATACCCATTTTAAAAAAATAACGCTTTTATTTTAGATTTGAAAATATATCATAAAGAAAATCACACCTGATTCACAACATCCTTTCAATTCATCTACAGGAATCAATACCCCTTTCTTGTTTTCACATTGAAACAATCTCTCTCCATTAAACATTCCATCAGTCCCGAAATTAATTATGTCATTCTAAAATCTACAATGTAATCAATTCAATTCATACAGTATTATTTCTTACCAACTCCACTCCAACACATAAATGTCCGTTTATACATCCTCTCCATTTTAGATTTAACATTTGTATCTTAAGTTTGGATTTTAATATCATTGATTTACGATTACTTTGCCCATTTTCAATAGATCTTATTGAATATTGATCAATGATATTCAGATCAGCATACTTGAGATAATTTAATTTCAGTTTGACTGAATATTATTTTTTTTAAATATTGCAAATAAGAGTGTACTTTGATTTACGCCCCCATCAAGAAAAAAATATACTATAAATTTTAAAACAAATAAAAGAAAAAAATTAAAAATGCTTTTATCTGCAAATGAAAAACCCGAATTCTGAGGTCTCGAAAAGACGCATGGTCAAAATACAGGGTGGCCCAATGGGTACGCAGCCTCTAATTTTTGCATATTCTAAATCTACTCGTCAAGACGAGTATTTTGATATATAACATGTGAGGTGTAAAAATTCCAGAACTTGACCTTTTTGCGCAATAAAGGTCAAATTTGGAAACTCAGAATTTTGTTATAAAAATGGATTCATTTTGTGGATTTTTAAAAAGCTTTTTTTTTTAAATCCACAAAATGAATCCATTTTTATAACAAAATTCTGAGTTTCAAAATTTGACCTTTATTGTGCAAAAAGGTCAAGTTCTGGAATTTTTACACCTCACATTTTTTATATCAAAATACTCGTCTTGACGAGTAGATTTAGAATATGCAAAAATTAGAGGCTGCGTACCCATTGGGCCACACTGTACATAATTGAATAGCTTTCAGTTTTAATGAACCTTTATCCTTCGAAAACTTTTAAAATAAGCTAATTTAATTAATTATAATTATTTTTAATTGTTACGAAACATTTTATGTCTAAAGAATTTTGGAAAACAAAATATAAAAATGATTATCAAGAAATGTTTTTCCATTATTATTATTAAATCGGATTTCGGGGTTCAGGTATAACTAATTCGAACGGTGCAGTACTGACTATGACATTATTTTTTGTAGGTAAAAAATGATTTAGTTTTTTTGATGAAAATTATTGCTGAAATTTTTTTGGTGAAGGACCCGAAGAAATCATAAATAAAAAACAAAAACACTATTTAAAATTTTTATTAGAAAACATGTTATGCACTATGATTTTTATGTTTCAGTAAACTCTCCTTGTCCACAAAGTTAAATGATAACTACATTATTCGTATCTTATGTTGAAATATGATCAGAAGAATCACTTTAAAATTCAAATATAATTTTAAATTATATAATTGTAATACCATGTCATTTTTTACGACTTCCATGACATTTCAACAAATGATTTAAATGAAGTCTCTTTTTAATTCAGTACGTTAAGCAATTCTACACAAGATGAGGATTCTTCTCTCCATACAGTACAAAAATGTACTCATGTGATATTAATATTAGTAAACTAAATTTACTTTCAACTCCAATTGTGTTTTAGAAATGTGTTTGAGAAATAATAAGATCCTAAAATACACATGGAACATTTCCAGTGATAAATTAAGATACATTACTATCCTTCAATTTTGACATTATTTTAATTATTGAGTCCAATTTGTCCTATTGAGTCAAAGATTGAGTACATGGATTGAAATAAGCGTAGACTAGAAATACAAAGGTGCATACTAGAGAGAGAGATGAACGACTTATTTTATAAATATTTATTTTACATTTAAGTCGCCTTTTATCCAATTATTATTTTAATTTGGCATCGGGTTGTCTATTCGTCTTCATCTGACTTTGATATCGCAAGTCTTATAGAACTCCATGTCTCGGGTGTGTAACGGATTAGCTTCTTGTCGATAATATGTATCAGGGCCGAAAATCGATTAGTAAATATTATTTTAACAGAAATATTTTCTTTGATTATCGCCACAAATTCAAGGGAGCGTTCATCAAGATGTACTTGCAGGCAATATTCACTTGGTAAATTCATTAATTGTCGAGCAGAAACACTCATTTGGATTATATGTCTATTTTCGCGGAGTGATACACAAATATATGGAATCAGTTTTAAACAACTCATACACTTTACAATTTTGGTGTTTCTTTCCATGAGTCATTTTTGAAATAAAATATAAATCGCATCTATTTCTTTGTGCAATCAATAATTAATAATAATTAACAAACATTATTCTATAAACATCAATTATCAATATACTTATTGTAAATTCCGATGCCGCAAAGAGGGCTCCGCATTTATTTTGACAATCAAAAAACTTTATTCCACAGAATGTTCCGTCAGTTCCACTTTGTTGTACTTCGTATTGCTAAAATCAATGTTCATTAATAATAATTCATTTTCACGGTCATACAGATTCAACTCCGATTACTTCTACATTATTAACTAATCCGATCCATTTGAGTATTTTATATTCATTTTCATTTGCTCTTTTAACAGAATCATTTATTTTCAATTGATTATTTCCATTAAGTTTTTCGACCCATTTCGCACAACAAATACAATCCTCATCGATCGAATCATTCTCTTTTTTCTTCAAACATTTGTGCCCAGCTATAAATAAATGAAGTGAATATTAAAAATAAATAAATATTTTATGAATTAATCTCGTATTAAATAAAATACGTAATAAATTTTATTGCGAAAAAATTTAATTAAAGATTTAGTTAGAAAATGATTACTGCTCGTGTTTAAAAATTTCATTTTTCAAAACTTGTTGTTGTGAATTTAAATATTGTTTAAATCACTCATTTCGCTTATTATTAAATTCATGTGATTTGAATTTATATACATTTATATTCATTATTGTAATTTAACTATTTTATGTATTTTGGTAGAATAAAGTTTTTGATTCGATCTACAACAGTTTATTCTACATTAAATTCTCTACGATTTCATCATGGACAATGTGGTAAAGCCTCAAATATTCGATTGCGATCCCAATTCCTCTTGTGCTTCTTCGAAATTCAATCATTGGATACATACCTTCACATCATATATATCGACGGCAAAGATTACAGAAGACCACCTCAATGCTCTAATCAATTTCATTTCTCACTCGGTTTGTGACTGAGATATATTTGGTGTGTGGATGTTTTTGTGTAGTTTTTGCATGTTTAAATGTTGTATGTTGATTTGGAATTGTGCCTCTCCTAACCAGATAGATTATCAATATTTAATTTTTTATAATCTGAAACTAATTTATTTAAATTAAGATTTAATATTCAAATTTTTATTATTGCAACTTTTAAATAATTTTAATGATTTTATTTTTGTAAATTTTTAAATAATTAAAATCAAATTAATATTTAAAAATGACTATAAAAATATTTTATTTCAGCCAATCAAATTTAAATTAAATATTTTTAAATAAAATAATCTTATCAAGATTATAATGGGAGATATTGAAAATTGATTGATGGATCTAAGTGAAAGTATTACTGTTGATCATCATAAAGATGATAAAAATTGTGAATGTAATAAATGTTCTGTCAAATGTGTGAGTTCTCTTAACATGGCAACTTCACACCACGTGACTCCGATCATCAAAGGTCCAGAAACATTCGATGGATCCGAGCACAAATTAGAAGAATTCCTAATAATTCCCGAGAAGGCCCCAGGGACTACTTGCGAAGAGAAAATGCGAGCAGCATTTTCAAAAGAGAAATCTATTTTGGATTTGATGAAAGATCTAATTGAGTTAAGAGTAGGTTGCGGTGACCCGTCACTTGCGTTCCGCAAAGCAGATGAGATAATCGAAACATTAGTGGAGAAAAAGTTTGGTAAGAAAGAACTATTAAACTTGGTCTATGCTAATATGATTGATGATGATAACGTCGATCAAGAGATAACGATTCGAGGTGTAACAAAGGCAGAAGAAATCGGAAACATATAAATGAGGATGTATGAATACGGGAAAAGAAAAGAAATTCACCGATTGCATCATATAACAAAAGGAAAGAAAACGATCGGAAAACTGTGGAGAATAAAAGAAGAACACCAAAACCACGGAACGACTATGTAAAGAGAGACGGTACAAGTCGAAACTAAAGTCAGAAAAATAATTTGTTGGGCATGCCATGAGGAAGGTCATGTTAGAAGAGAATGTCCGAACGTTAAGTGTAGTCACTGTCAAAGAAGAGGACATCTACGAACACAATGTTATGAAAACCCAAATAGGTTTAAAGAACGTGACCAACGGAAATGGGACAATAATAGAAATCGTTGGAATGACAGGAGAGATTATTCTAATCAGAGATATAGAGAACGAGCGGCATATATGAATAAGAAACAACACTTGGCGGAGTTAGACGACAGGGATGATGAAATGGACAGGAGATCGGAAATGTCTGATAGAAGAGAAGAGAATACAGCAAGAGATTATTCTAGA
>MQRK01207426.1:48675-81027 GCA_001938485.1 Girardia tigrina | reverse complement strand
GTTGTAAAAGAGAATCTGCAACTAAGAAAAATATATATTTGAATAAACAGTTTACAATAATGAATATTAAAACAACACACATTAAAATACATTAATATTTACATAATTATTCCACATAAGATTTTATTATTTTATAAAAATCTCCAAAATACATTATAAAAATCTAAATAATAACTATTCTATTTTAAATCATTTTTAAACGTATTAGGCTGTCCCAAAAGTCCTCAGGTGGCCTTTAAAAACACACTAATATTTTACCAAATTTAACCAAATTTGAACTGAATATTTGTCAATAACCAACTGACAATAGTTAAAAAGTTTATCTAGTTGATTTTTTAATGTTTCTGTTGATAAAGAATTAAAAAAGAATTTACAAGCTTTTTCAATTTCTTCATGTGATTTGAAAACATGATTTTTAAAACTTTTCTTCATTTTTGAAAACAAGAATCTGTCACACAGATTAAAATCTGGACTATAGGGCGATTGATAATTTTTTCAATTTTTCTTCTTTCAAAAAAAGTTGTTTCTTTGTCTTGCATTATCATACTACCACTTAAGTTCCTTTAGCTTAATGCTGTTAGATCTAAGTTTCCGTCATTTTTCACGGGTGTCATGAACAAAGTTCACATACACCTCGGAATCAATCTTGGTACCATATGGCAGTGCTTTTACATTAAAACGTTTGTTGCAGGTAAAGGTTACAAAAGGTTAAAAAATAAAGGTTAAAAAACAAGAGATTTTTTATCAGTCATTGGCGATGGCTTTATCACTTTCGGTGGAACAGCATTAGAAGGAATCCAAACTTTGTGATCTTCTTTCTTTCCTCTACCTTGGAAAAAGACCCATGTCTCATCCTCGATCGCTATGTTAGAATATGCTTCATCACCCATCTGTGAAATTACATGGGCATATACTTTGCAGTGTTAATGCGTTGTTGTTTATTAGCAACAGAAAGTTCGCGAAGGACCCAAACAGAGCAAACTTTTTTGTAATGAAGTTTTTCACGCAAAATTTTGTGGACTGTATTTTTGCCTAAAGAAAGTTCATTTTCAATATAACGCAAAGACGCATTTGGAGCTTCATCAATAACTTCTTTGACTGCTTTAATCTTTTCATCGTCTATTAATGACTGTCTACCACTTCTTGATGAATCGTCGAAGAACGTCCGCTTTTCTTTTTTAAGTCAGTCAACTTTGTTGAATAGTTTTCAGGGCTGGGTGATTTGCGTCTTCCCATGTCTGCTGAAGTTGCTGAAGAATTTCTGAAGCAGAGAATCCTCTTTTAATGTGAGTTAGAACAAAAAAACGTTAGCAACATTTATTTGGTTCCATTGTTAAAAACCGCTTGATTTGAATTCGCTGCAATTTTAAAATTTCAATACTTTAATAAAACAAAATTTTACTTTTTTTTAATTTTATGCTTTGAAATTTTAACAGTATTTATGACAGTTTGAATAATATTCAGTCCAAATTTGGTTAAATTTGGTAAAATATTAGTGTGTTTTTAAAGGCCACCTGAGGACTTTTGGGACAGCCTGATTATTTTGCAACAATTTCTAGTAATCTAAAATTATTTAAATGTTATTATTTCAATATTATTTATCTAAAACCAGTGAACTTATATATAATTTTAGATCTTTTATAATATTTTAATGGTACATCTACTGTTAAAATTAAATTTCTTAATATTTTATTCTTCGTTAATTGGTTAAACATTCAATTATAATTATTCTTTTCATACAAATTGACACTATTTCAATTTTAAATAAACATTATGATTGTTTTTATTTTACCACCTAATTTTTAAAAAAACATTTATTATAGTTATTTTTTTAATACAAATTTTGAGTTACAATTACTTGTTATAAATATTAAAATTTTTATTTAAAACTTAATTTTATTTACAATGTTTGTTACTCCTACTTATTTATTTCCAAAAAAGTCAAATTTTAATAAATTAAATTTAAATTACAATTTTTATTATTAATCCGAAATATTTGTTTTTTTTAAATATTTGCATAAATAAATCATTTGAAATTATTTGATTATAAATATAATATTACAAATTAATTATTCAAAAATTTAAGTCACAAAAATCCCTTAAACAGGAAGCGACAAAAAAGTAATCATTGTAATATCCAAGTGCCGTGGAAATGATAATAACACCGACCTATATGGGTGACTTATCTGAATTATTAGCTATCGAATTTAGATCCCAGCTTGAAAAAGTTTTGTGGAAAGTTTAGAATGATTAACAACCAGGGGTAAACAAAGAGTCGAAAGGTGAAGGAAGATGTCCCAGTCAATCACATGCCCGAAGTACTAAATTAGGAATACAAGCAGAAGCTTTCTGTAAAAACATTTTGGATGTACTGGAATCCGGCTGTGGACAATTTTTCCATAACTTTAATGTTCACTGAAAACTTTAAAATTACAAAAAGAAACTTTCTGAGTGTTGTTACCCGAGTATTTTACCCCATTGAATTGATTTTTTACTTTTGTGATAAGGGTTTAAGTGATCATTCGAGAAATGTACATTGAAGTTTCAGATTGGGATGCAAAAATACGTGACGATATCTAATGGAAGAAATGTCAATGACTAAAGAAAATTCAAGACTCAAAAACCAAGACTCTAGATCAATATAGATACCAAGAGGCTTGATTCAAGAAAATTAGGAAGAGTTGCAATTACATAGTTTGGTAGATGCTTTCGAGAAAGTTTATGGAGCAATAATGTATTTGATAGAAAAAGCCAAAGGCAAAGGTCGAGGGATATTAGTGTTCGCTAAGTCAAAAGTAACGCCAATAAAGATGGTGAGTGTTCTGACATTAGAGCTAATGGCGCCGTGATTGGGGTTCGATTAATAAAGAAAGTGATTATAGTCTTACCTGTAGATCATAAAAGAATTTATTACTGGACAGATAGCCATGTAGTTCTGCACTGGATAAATATTCGTTCAACTAATTTAAAGATCTTTGTAACAAGTAAGTGAGATTCAGAAGTCGACCTCAATGAATCAGTAGAGAATAAATAGAGAGTGAATCATTAGTAAAAATTTAATTCAGCTGATTAACTATTTAGGTGAGTAAAAAGGGGGTACAAATTACAGCCTTGGAGAAATCCACTTCCGAACCGCGTGTTAAATAAATAGAAAATATGTTGATTTTTTCTTAAAAACAACAATGTTATAGAAATAGTGGGATCGAGAGGTGACCACGACCAATACGAACCGTAAAACTTTTTAAGTTGCTTGATGTTGTTGAGAGTGCGATCCTAAGTGTTAAAATTTATTTTGAAATACCGTAAGTGCGATTATCAAAGAGAGCAAGGAGATCTATCTAAGAACAAATCGGATGAATGTGACCTGCGGATATTCAAAGAATACCAAGAGTAATATCATCAAAACGAAAACGAGTGTCTATGGAAATCAGGAACGATACTTAACAATATTTCTGTAATGGATAGGAATCCAAATATTGAGGAGTCTGTATTAACGGGTGCGCAGGCAAAATCTGGACATAAGAAAAATGCATACTATCAGTAAATTAAAAATAAATGGAACATCCAATCAAATTGCAACATGAATCACATTGGGTAGGGGGTTTCTTGCATAATATGTCGTCATCCTCTCGGCATTCATTTTCTCAGAAAAGACATGACAGAGCAACAGCTCCGTGAGAGAGTTCGCAACTTTTGGCACCTGAACTTTTTAAAAGGAAAAGCCTTCACTGTAAACCACTTTGTAAATGAAGGTTGTACACGGTCTTCCATCCATACGCTTCTCTCAAACCGCTCCAAGAGTTCAAATGTGCGAAGGAAGCCAGGAAGTGGAGGCCACAATAAAAAGTTAACATATCAACAGCGCGCAAGTATTCGGAGATGGATTCAAACAAAGCGTGGTGTATCTCTCAGACGTGAAGCCAGCAAGTATGGTGTCTGTGCCACGATGATGAGGAATATTATGAAAGAAGGTGGTCTAAAATGCCGAAAGAGAAAGAAGGTTCCTCAGTACACAGAGGAGCAAGTAAAGCGAGTGAACAGGAAGATTACTCCGAAGTTTGAGTGATAAAAAAATCATCATGGACGATGAGAGCTACTTCAAGTTGAAATGTGATTATCTACCAGGAAATGATCACTACTTTACTTCGAGTCCTCAATCTGCTCCTGAACACGTCAAATATAGAACAGAAAGAAAGTCCCCTGTTCAGCTGATGGTTTGACTTTGTGTCTCCGCAGACCACATCAGTGATCCTATATTTTTGCAGCGGCCAAACAGTGTACATTCCGATTTCTATCAAGAGCAGTGCATCAGACAAGGTCTGATGAAGTTTATCAAGAAATATCATCGAGATGACGAAATTCTCTTCTGGCCGCACCTGGCTTCTGCACATTATGCGAACAGCACTCTCAAACTTCTCCATCATCTCAACATCCCCTTTGTTGACAATGAGTGTAATCCTCCCAACGTCCCACACTGTCGCCCCATTGAGAATTTTGGGGGCGCTCTAAAGGCGAAAGTGTATGAAGGAGTTTGGGAGGCTCAAACAATTCCTTAACTACAGCAACGGATTAAGAAAATGTTGAAAACAATGGATCAGTCCACGTTGCGGAAGGACCTCAAAGGGATTAAGAAACGCCTTCATACTGTGTATAGAGACGGACCACTTTCAATTATTCTGTAAACATTTTCTGTTCCTTACATCTTGCCCTTTAATAAAATATAAACAGCTTCTGGAAATTTTATTTCATCTTTTCACAATGGTGGTTTAAAATTTGTCCAGATTTTGCCTGCGCACCCGTTAATCACACCAGATTCCAAATTTAGCAATACATACTTTCTTGACTGGGAAACCTTATATATTCTCCACAGGCATAGCTGGGTAGCTGGTTCTTCATCGGAGAATATAATAAGCAAAAGAGACATTATGATGTTGTAGAATATTGGTTATCCGAAATCATTAAAAAATTGTTTGTTAAAAGGATGTAGATGAGTTGTAAGAAAGTGCGTTCAAGAGTTTGTATTGCCAGAGAGAAAAGGCAAAAGGAGGAGATCAAATTATAGCACCACTACCTTCGTTTAAAGTTGTAGATGTGTTTTGTAGATTAAGCAGTACAGGTCAGAGTCAAATTTGAAGGAGGAAAGGTTATAGATTAGAGATGTCTGCATTTTCAGTTGTTTATTAATACAAATCAGATGGGTACATCGGAAGGAGGCTCAAAGTTTGGAAAAATATTCCTTTGTAAGAGTTTTCATAAGAATAATTCTAAGAAATTAGAGACTGAGACTGATTGTCTCGGATAATGGATCAAATTTTGTCGTAGTTTTAAAGATTTAATAAAACATTATAGTGAAGTCTTCTAGAGATAGCTGTTCAAAGAAAAATTCTGGAATAACCTTGTTATTAAATCCTCCATGAACATCTGATTGCAATTGAATGTGCCAGGTTATGGTGAAACTAGCGAAAAGAGCTTTGGGCCATATTTTGAAAGATACTGAGATAACTGAAGAACTTAATAGGCTCGTAGTACTAGAGGTATTAATTTGGAATACACGGCCAATTCGTATAATTAGTCAGAATTCAAGAGATTAAAACGCCTTGACTAAGAATTGTTTCTTGGAGTTATGATTGGAGACAAGGATGCTAAACATAGCACCATCGAATGTAGCTTCCCTTAGGTTGAGATGGGGGAGGTTGAAAGAATTGACTTAATATTTCTGGAAACGTTGGAGACAAGAACTCGTGGTTAAATGGAGGACGAGGTTAAAGTCACAAATGAGTTTTAGATCGTTTCAAGTAAGAGGATTTGTTTACTTTTGAATAATAATGAGATGATCAATGAGGAGGAGTTTCTCGTTCGTAACAGCAATTATTATCGTGTTCCTGAACTACTGGGTTTAAATGAAATCATCGATGACTGTTTCCGATGAGTACACCTATGGTTCCAGGTGGACTCGAACCCCTCTCCGAACAGAGAGTTTAGTAATCACAATCGTAATCATAATTATAATAATAATAATAAATATTTTTAAAATTATAAAATTAAAAAATAATATTATTAATAAAATTATATTATAAAATTATATAATATTATAATAATATTAAAAAATATATATAATTGTAATGATATTGAAATACTATAGACACATTACTCTGTTTGATTGTTTTTGAACATGATCTCAGCATTTTTACATTGATAATGAATTCCATTTATAGCCGTATCATTAATAGCCTTAAAAGGTATTCGTACTTCTCCTCGTCCACCTAAAATAAAATATACTGATTAAAGTTAGTTTCTTTAATTTTAAAACTTCTAAATGTTCGTTTAATGATATAAATGATTCAAGCAATGTGTACAAATGTAAAGAAGCCTACCAAGCTTGAGGTTCTTATAACCGAAAAAAGGTAATGATTAGATACAACCGTATATATTAAATCTTTTTAACTAATGAATAAAGATAAACATTTCATTTCAGTAATCATTTATTAAACATACTACCGATTTTGTTCAAAATAGAATGTCTTCAAGTGTTTGGTTCGTAGAGAGTGTGAGGAATATTTTAAATTTTATATGTTGAGTTTAGTATTTGGAAATGTGCTTCTCTCATCCATATGGAAAATTGGTATTTTGTATGTTCGAGTATAATTTACATTTTAAATTACAACACAAGATATTAAAAAAACTTTTACAACATTAAATCGTTTGATTTTAAATTGATTAAATAATTTGTTTTTCTTTAAATAAAATCATTTTTAAAATTAGATTAATTTTTAGATAAAATTATTAGTTTAAAGTAACATTTTTAAATAAAATCTGAAAATCATTTAAAATGAAAATTTGTTCGAATAATTGTTTATTAACGAGACATTAACAAAAATTTATCAATTTAGCGAGATGTCAAATTATGAAAGATTTACTGAGAATTGTCTCAAAGACAATTCAAACTGTTATAAAAAATAAATGTGTGAAAACCCATATTAGTGTTCTTAATAGAGAGAACAACAAGTTTTTAAAAACTTATGAAAGATTAATCAATATTATACTTTTTAATATATTTTAGATTAAATGAAACTGCAATGCTTAATGACAGAACGAGATAAACTACACTTTATTGTCAAAAGAATAAGATAACTTTTATAATTAGTAACTATGAGAATAATTAATCTTATATCAATATTTAAAAACTAAATTTCCTATATCTACTTATATATTATATTTTTAATTTTTTTATTATTGTAAATTTTAAATAATTTTATTGATTTTATTTTTGTAAATTTTAAATAATTAAAATCAAATTGATGTTTAAAAATGATTATAAAAAGTAATTTTATTTTAGCCAATAAAATTTAAATTAAATATTTTAAATAAAATAATTTTCTTCCAGTTAGTTCAGATTGGGATGAGAAGTATTAAACATTGAGTGATGGAAATAAGTGAAACCAATACTATTGATTGTCATAGAGATGATCAAAATTGTGAATGTAATAAATGTTCTATTAAATGTGTGAGTTCTCTTAACAAGTGCAATGAAACTTTTGACTGCAAAGGTTACTAGGATTAAAAAACTAACCCATATTGAACTGCACTATCCGTACATTTTTATAGTTATTGTATTATCCCCATATACTCATATAAATATACTACCATGCAAAAATTTGGATTCACTTGGAAAAATAGTCTTTTTTTGTATAAAAATAAATACGAAAAAAGGTTATTTTTCTAATTGAGTCCAGATTTTTGTATGGTAGTATATTTATATGAGTATATGTAGATAATACAATAACTATAAAAGGGTGCGGATAGTGCAGTCTGTTGTATTTTACAAACGATTACACAGAATCAAATCTCGGATCTAAAATATAACAAAGATGAATACACATAGAAAAAAAGAGGAATATATATATATATATATATATATATATATATATGAAAATCAAAACAGCCGCCCCTGTCAATTCAGAAAAAAACAATAATTAAATTATAACATACAACATTTACCCTCACAAGAAGATCAAGCATTAGTTATAAAGTCTTTTAGCCAAGTCGGTATCTTTTTCTGATGCTGTGGTCTTCCCGGTTCCAACAAGTTAGCCAACGGATTTGTCGTTGCCCCACTGCCACCATCAGGACAGTAGGCCAGATGCCTTGAGGAAATTGTATCGGTTCGACCGCTGTGAGGGAACTCAACTTCGATTACGAATGGAGTTATAATCTCTTTAATCAAGACTTCATCGACCAATGGCTCTGATTTTGAGTGGCGAGGCTGTCCCTTTAAGAAGGTTTTGTTTCCAGGTTTCAACCAATATGGCAAGCTTGTCACATTTAAAGGCTCATGCGGCGCTAAGTTTGCATCCAATATTGATTTTCTTGTGAATCCCATGAACTGATTGTGTGGTGATTGGTACCCAATGGCTCGCAATGGTAAAGCATGAATATTCATAAGTGCGAAATGGATTTCTTCTGCAAATCTGTTTTCACTCCATCCTTTTTAAGCTAGCCGAAGTTTTAAAGTTTTCCAAATTATTCCATTAAAACGTTCTACTAGTCCAATTCCAGCCGGATTATAAAGAGTGGTCCTTGATTTTCTCACATTCCACGCATTCAGAAAATCCAAGAATTCAAAACTGTCGAATTGGCTTTCTCTGTCGCTATGAACGTCTTCTGGTGGTCTAAAAAGTGTAAATAGTGTTGTCAAACACCTGATGGCTTCAGTCGTTGTGGCTGTCCTCAATGAAAAGGCAAAAGGGAATCGTGACCATTCATTCACTACCGTAAAGATGTATTTGTGTCCATTCGAATCAACTTTAGGACCCATGAAATCTATTGACAGGCGTTTCCAAGGCCTCACCGAGTGAATAAGGCGGTCATTTTTCAGCTTCGCAAACCTTGGCTTCATTTCAGCGCATAACGAACAGTTCAGGACGAATTGTTTGACACCTCCTTCGACATCTGCGATATTTAAATCTGTTGCCTTGATGTACTCTGTCAAATACGTTATTCCTGGGTGACCCATATTTTCATGGATAGTTTGAATGAGATTTCCTTGGTCTCTAGTAATGACAGCCACTCTGCCAAGAGCATCGGCAACAACATTAGCTTTTCCCGGACGGTATTTTATATTTAAATTATATTCAGTCAGATCCATTCTCCAGCGCAATATCTTTGCATTCTTTACCTTGTTCCTGGGTTTTCTGTCGAAAATGAAAGCTACTCCTTGTTCATCCGTTAATAATTCGAAGCATTTTTCAAGTAAATATTGACGAAAATATTTAACAGCTGAAACAATTGCAAAAGCTTCTAACTCCACTGAGGCCCATTTCATTTCAAAATCATTTAGTCTATGCGAATAGAAAGCAATAGGATGCCCATTTTGTGACAAAACTGCTCCGACACATTCAATTGAGGTATCAGTCTCCAGGATCAGTGGGAAATCATTATCAAATGGTACCACTAAGGATGCAATTTTGATTGATCTCGTTAGCGTTGAGATAGCTGCAACACATTCATCGGAAAGTGGGAATTTTTGGTTCGTTTTAGCAACATAAAGAGGTCCAGCGATGGTGGCAAAGTCTTTGACCCATTTTGAATAGTAAACACAGAGACTAATGAATCTTTCAAGCTATTTGTGGGTTTTTGGGATAGGAAAATTCATTAAAGGAGATAATCTTGACTCATGAGGTGCCATTTTTCCATTCTTGAATGTATGGCCGAGGAATTACAGCTCTGTCTGTGAAAAGCAACATTTTTCTTTGTTGAGCGTCAGGTTTAAGGTCTGAGCTCTTTGGAAAAAGGCTTCCAAGTTGGCATCGTCTTCTTCCTTGTTCTTTCCATAAACCTATATGTAATCGAAATAGTGAACAACCCCATTCAGACCATTAAGAGCTTGATTAATGACGCGACAGAAGGCTGTAACACCGTTTGTAATCCCAAAGGGCAGTCTTGTAAATTGCCAGAGTTCTCCATCGGCTTCAAATGCAGTAAGCGGTCGCTCTTCTTCAATCAGAGGCACTTGGTAGTAGCCAGACTTCAAATCCAATGTGCTGAATACTTTATTTCCATGCAAACATTCCAGTGTCTGCAGAATTAACGGGATAGAGTATGCGTCCAACTCGATGAAACGGTTAATTGTGGACGCATAATCCACAACCATGCGCAGTTTGCCACCTTGGTTTTTCACTACGACCACTTGTGACCACCAGTTCGACTTGGATTCCTCGATGATACCTTCTACCGACAATTTTTTATTTCATCAGCAATGAATTGTCTTTCCTCTTTAGTCATGTACCATGATGATGCTCGAATTGGTTTGGTCATTTCGCTAATTTTAATGCAGGAAATTGGTTGAATCTTCAGCAAATTAGCTTTAATCTTTTTTACATTTCGATAGAGTTGTTATAGATGACACCATCAAGGCTGGCAGTTTTCAAGAAAACTGCAAGTGAACCTCTTTAAATTTAGAAAGAACAGGCATGCCCAGAATCGCCTTGTCGCTCAGCTGATCAATGACATAAATCGGAGAACTAATCGCAGCACCGTTCGAGAACCGAATCTCTGAAGTATTCACCCCTGTTACTGGCTTCCATTAGCGGCTCTGATGTCAGCAGGGGTCCATCAAACCGAAGTCCCAATTCAGCAGCAATTTCTTAGGACAGCAAAGACACGTCAAAACCGCTATAGATTAGCCATTTTAGCGAGTACACATTTATAGAAGTCTCAATGTATTTTCGTTTAGATTTTTACCCTTCTAACCTCCCAATTGTTCCCCCGACCAAGGTGCTACACGTTTTCCGTTGTTGATTACAGACCTTGCTTAAGTGTTCGACTTTGTTACAGTTGAAACACTGTTTACCATTAGCATGGCAATCCCGTCTTTTGTGATTTTGCGACAATCCATAACATTCACACTTCCTCCGACGTCCTTGGTCCTTGCTCGCAATGGTTGCCGCGTTTAATGGGTTGGATAGTTGATTGTACAGTTGACTTTCGGAGGTTCTTTGAGCAGTTTCTTCCAATTGGGTGGCAGCCATGGCCTGATCCAAGGTAAGGGAACTGCTTGACTAATTCCCGACATACCGCCTTTCTAACTTCATCTTCTTTGAGACCCAAACAGAAAGCGTCGTGGAGAGCTTCATGTGCAAAATCGATAGGGAATTCTCAATACTGGCCAATTTTCCGTAATTGGTTTATAAAACAATTGATGGATTGATTTGCTTCTGTTGTAAAATGTTCTTTAGATCCTCCTATTTTACGTCGCAAAAAGGCGATTGCACGAGAGTATTCCGTTATTCCGGCATTTTTATCCTCCGCTGATAATTCTGGCCAAGTGCTTTCACTATAGAATGATGATAACTTGGCGCCAATGTAGAGCAATAATAAATCGAGTTTCTCATTTTCTTCAGTCTTTGAAATCCGCATAAATCTGTAAAATTGTTTGACAAATTGCTCAAAGCCGTCCCGAGTTTCTGCCAATAACGTTGGTGCGGTAATTTTGGACATTAGGATCCGAGAATAATGTTGTATTTTACAAACGATTACACAGAATCAATTATCGGATATAAAATATAACAAAGATGAATACACAGTAGAAAAAGGATGAATATATATGAAAATCAAAATAGCAGCCGCTGTCGATTCAGATAAGCAATAATTAAATTATAACATACAACACAGTCCAATATGGGTTAGTTTTTTAATCCTAGTAACCTTTGCAGTCAAAAGTCTCATTGCACTTGTTAAGAGAACTCACACATTTGATAGAACATTTATTACATTCACAATTTTGATCATCTCTATGACAATCAATAGGATGGGTCTCACTTATTTCCATCACTCAATGTTTAATACTTCTCATCCCAATCTGAACTAACTGAAAGAAAATTATTTTATTTAAAATATTTAATTTAAATTTTATTGGCTAAAATAAAATTACTTTTTTATAATCATTGTGAGGAATATTTGGTATGTGGATGTTTTTGTGTAGTGTTTGCATGTTTAAATGTTGTATGTTGATTTGGGATTGTGCCTCTCCTAACCAGAAGGATTATCAATATTTAATTTCTTATAATCTGAAACTAATTTATTTAAATTTAGATTTAATATTCAAATTTTTAATTTTTATTATTGTAACTTTTAAATAATTTTATTGATTTTGTTTTTGTAAATTTTTAAATAATTAAAATCAAGTTAATGTTTAAAAATGACTATAAAAATATTTTATTTCAGCCAATAAAATTTAAATTAAATATTTTTAAATAAAATAATCTTCTCAAGTATAGTTCAGATTATAATAAGAGATATTGAAAATTGATTGATGGATCTAAGTGAAAGCAATACTATTGATCATCATTAAGGTGATAAGAAATGTGAATGTAATAAATGTTCTGTCAAATGTGTGAGTTCTCTTAACAATCATTTTTAACATCAATTTGATTTTAATTATTTAAAATTTACAATAACAAAAAGTTAAAAATTTGAATATTAAATCTAAATTTGAATAAATTAGTTTCAGATTATAAGAATTAAAATATTAATCATCCAACTGATTAGGAAGGGCCCAATCCCAAATCAACACGCAACATTTAAACATGCAAACACTACACAAAAACATCTACACACCAAATATTCTTCACTTTTATTATTTAGTTTTTTGACACTCCGTTTTATTACAAAACCCACGTCGTTTACCAACGCAGTTAGAGTGACATATCAATGATGCAATATATAATCTCGAACAACAATGGATAATAAAGAAATATTTTTTTTCAAAACGCATAAATGGTTTGTATCTGGGAAAAAGAGAAAAAGGAAAAATGCTTATGTCTGAACTTCAGATTATTGAACCAAATAACAAAAAGACCAGCATTTCTAATGCCAAATATAGATTAAATCCTAGATTCGTTGATTGGCAGGAAATGGTTTAGCTCAATCGATTTAAGGAATGCTTATTATCAGGTGGAATTCGGAGAATGGAAGTGGAATTCAGGTGGAAGCTGAAAATGGCATTCTCAATCAAACCAAAACATTATTGTTTTTACCGAATGCCCACATATAGAAAGACTGGAGAAACTATTTTCGAGAATTCAAGCAGAAGGAGTAAGAATTAATTCAGAAAAATGTAAATTTGTGAAGAAAGAACTGAAATTTTTAGGACACATCGTGAATAGAGAAGGTATTAAGACTGACTCTGAGAAGATAGGAATAATCCAGGAATTTGAGAAACTGAAATGCATTAAGAAATTACTTGATATTGCTTTTTAAATATGTTGGTTATATGTAAATGGAAAGGTTATAAGCATTTGCAAAAACAATTATGCATGTTTTTTGCTGTGTGCATCACAATTATTGGTTGCATACAAATAATGATAGCTTGTTTTCTTACCCCTATAATACACCTGTTTTCATTTTAATAGGGCATTTTGCCATTTGTTACGGGCCCTATGTATAGAAATATGTATTATGGCATATTTAAATTTTAATTTATTGTTGTAATGAAATTATCAACAATTATTTCTATTATTAATTATCGATATGGAATTAAATGTGCTTATATAAATGGAAAACATGCGAATAAAATAAAACAACAGCATTCTCCATTGCTCGTTCTATAGAAAGCCTAAATGCGAACTGGACTGCTGTTGGAAATGCAATTTAGATTCCAAGATTTCAGATGTTTACGATGACGAATGCATCAAAAGACCGACTACATAAATAAGTCCTGCAGTATTGACTCGGATTTAGCTGCATCGAAACTACATCTCATTAATCACTACAGAATCATTTTGGAATTTTCTCACTTAGATTCACTTGAGAGACTTTAGGGTTTTGTGTTGTAGGTGCCCAATAACGGCGAATCGCGTTTAGATAAATATCAATGAACTTCGTAAAAGAAAAGATCACGTTTTGATGTTTTTTTGTACAGAGAAACACATCTATGTTATTATTTAATATAATTTAATAAATACTTGCTTTTTATTGTTTGAATTTGTTTATTCTGTATTACAAATATTAAATGACGATTAGTTAAACACAAAATTTCCTTTTTTCTTGTGTTTCATCTTTATTTCGGTTTCCGAGTAATAAATTACTATATTTATATTTCAATTTGGAAAATAATTCTTAAAAAAATTATTTTTTTGTTAATTTTAATTTTAAATTGTCCTATTAAAACGAAAAGGGCCCTATGAAAATGCAAAAGTATTAGTGTCTTTGAATTTTTTGGTGTGTTTGTGGTTTGTATGTGTGTTTTTGCATGCATATTTATTTTTCATATATTAATGCCCTTTTAAAATGAATATATTATATCAAATTGAAAAAATGGTTGAATTTCATTGGTCAGTTAGTATTTATATGGTTAGGTTTTTAAATCTTAAGTATAGAGTGCCCTATTTAAGTGGCACAATGCCCAATCAAGAAGAAAACGGGTGTATAAGGGTTATAATCATTTGCAATTTGCAGTTATAATCATCTAATTGAGGAAAGTAATAATATTATAATTTCACAGAAAGGAATTTATTTCTGATTTTAAATCACTTAAAGTACTTTTTCATTTATTTGAATACAAAATAATGTATATTTAAATTATTTACATATTTATACATATTTTTCTCTTAGTTTTTATAAATTTTTAACAATGGGTTAGAACCAATTGAAAAAAGGTTAGAACAAAATGATAATAGGTGTAGTTAATTATAAATATTGTAAATTATAATGGGTGATAAGAATAAATTATTATTCTAGATAATAACCATATATATTCAATGAAAACTAGTTATTGAATCAATAATTATGTTAATAAAAATAAAACAAAACCCTACCTGATGATCTCATGACTTTAACTTCTACATTTCCGATGTTTTCAATAATCCTCATTTTTGTTTCTTGAAAATGAAATGTGCCGCCATAGTCATCATCTAATA
This sequence comes from Girardia tigrina, assembly GCA_001938485.1. Lineage (NCBI taxonomy): Eukaryota > Metazoa > Platyhelminthes > Tricladida > Dugesiidae > Girardia > Girardia tigrina. The sequence continues at coordinate 66,112 of MQRK01207426.1, read as the reverse complement.
TCATAACTGCTGCTGACTTTAAACTTCCAAGCTCAAGCTGAAATGACTCATTAGAAATATTTTCGTTTCTAATCAACACAGGATTTTTTAATTTCACAAAAAAATGTTCATCTTCCTCAAAAACATCGTCATCAACTATCTCGACCATAATATTTTGAGTATCTTTACCACACTCAAACCTCAATTTTCCTGTTTTAGCCACATAATCACTTTCTTTCTTTGCAGTTCCATCTTCAGTGAAATACTCTACTTCTACGACAGTTGATTCAATAAGAATACCAATTCTTTTAACAGTAATACTGACTTTGCCTTCATTTTCCAAAACTGTGTACCGGTCTGGAGAAAAAAGTATTTGTTGCGAATTTTTATCCTTGATAGCTTTAATTTCCGGAAAATCACTTAAATTAGAGGGCATAGGTAATTTTTTAATTGGAGGAGCATTTCCCGTTATATATCTCATGGCTTCCATTCGATAATAAGCACGACTTTTGGTTTTTCTATTAAATAACTCCGATTCAGCTAGTAATTCCAGTTCTCTCGGACCCAAATTACTATTACTATGTCTCAAATCTTTAATCACTTCTAAATATTCCATTCGTATTTGATCTATTTTGTCACTTTCATCAGACGTTGTGGTATTACGATCAGGGAAATCCAAATCATTCTCGGTCGTACTGTCACTTTTAACGGTTGAAAAATCGTTTCCTGTGGATTTGGAAGAGACTTTCAATTCTCTACTCGGCGTAGACGTACTCATCACATTTTCCAGGATTCTTACTTTACCACAAAGTTTTATGTCAGCTAAATAAGCGGAAATAACCGTCAACGGAAAGAACAGAAAAGTCAAAACGGCTTCCCAAACTTCAACGATTCCCGGAGAAATGACAGATAGAATTACGAACATCCAAATATACGCAAATAACGACCAAATTGTTGTAACTATGAACACTGTTAGATTTCTCGTTTTCCGAGACTCGTTTTTCGGAACGACAACAACACATATTCCAATGATTATAAAGAGATTAAAAGCCGCAGAACCGACGATCGTTCCAGGACCTAATTCGCCGGCTTCGAACCGTTTACCGATGATTTCGATAATCGATAGAAGAATTTCCGGAGCTGAAGAACCGAGAGCCATCAGCGTTAAATTCGACACTGTTTCGTTCCATACTTTCATATAAATGACTTCCGAAACATCCTTCGATTTCTTGATTCTGTATTTCCGTTCTTGAGACGTAATCATTTCGATAGCGGCCATAAATTTGTCGGCAATAATCGACACTCCGAGAAACAAATAACACATGACGATGAAGTAAATCGCCGCTCGAATAATCCGATCTTCTAGCGTGATTCCCGAGACCGGCTTCCAGACCGGTAACAGAATACCGTCGACACATCCTTTTTGATTGAGCGATTCGCAGTGGTCAGGAAACGATTTATTTCGCATTTTTTTATGTCAATACATAAAATATTTATGTATATACAAATATTTTTAATAATTTATATAATTAATCGATTGCTTGTCGATTGAAATTAATATTTCGAAATTACAATATAAATAAATTTTATTTATGCCTGTTCGAAAAAAATTAATTAAGACTAATTAAATACATCAATGAAGTTTTTAATAAAATTAAAAAAGAAATTAAATGAAATTTGTAATCTCGAGAAAGTCACGTCGCTGTGATGATAGATATATATTCAGTCTTATGAATAGGGCAACTAAAAGTCCATAAAGTCAATTTTTTATTTCTAATAAAAATGCATAAAAATAAGAATTTAGGTGCTAAACATACTTTTAGTATTTTTGTTAAGTCTATTTAGGTCAATTTTCACCTTAAGGTAAATTTTTAGATTTTAGGTTAATTTTTTAGGTTAATAGAATCAATTTTTATTTAAGAAAGTGAATTAGAAAAGTTGTAAAAACTGAAAAAAATAAATTGAGTTATAAAAATAGTCAATTGATCAGAAAAAAAATTTTAAATATTTTGACCGCTAAAATTTTGAAGAATATGTATTCAGAAATGCTCTATACCACATGCATCCCCCATCTATTGCACAACTGATGTGTGAAAATTCGCTTGATATTTGAAGACGTTGATTATTTGATATTCTCTACCGAATGGCACTTTTGAAAAACAGAGAATGTTCAGATAAATTTAAGGACATTGAGAAGCTACTAGATTTTTTTATAACAAGGTGGGGTACATGGATTAATGCAGTTCAATATTATTCATATCATTTAACTGAAATTTGTGAAAAATTCTAGCATTTCGAAGATGGGAAAATCATACAAAATGTCAAAAAAAATGTTTCAGTTGATAATTTGATATTTCAATTCGTTCAAATCATTTGAGAATACGATTACATTTTTCATTTACTAAACGAAAGCAAAATACTAACTTTTCTATTCACAAATGTTGCTCAAAATTAAAAAAATATCGATTTTGAAGAAAAACCCAGCTGAAATCTAGCAATACATTATCAAGAGATTATCAAAAACGATTTTTTCGATGTGGGAAGAATCAAATCAAGAAATGTTTCCTGAAACGTATATGTTTTTAATGAAAGCGCTATGCCCAAGCGCTTATGTTGAGAGAAGTTTTTCTAGATGACAAAAACTCTCAAAAGATCGCAATTTTGACGTTGAAAATGTTAAAAATGACTTTTTTTGTTTAAAAAAAGATTTTTAATGGCAATGTTTTCTAATTATTTAGTTTTTTTGTGTATTTCATCGTCTATTTTTAATTTAAAGTTTATTTTTGTTAAATGGGTTTGTGGTAAATTTTAAATTTTTGTTTATTAGGTAAATTTAGAATTTATTGGTCATTTGCTAACGACATAACTTTGTTAATAGGTCATTTTTTTAGGTCTATTAGGTCTAGTTTCGAGGTTAATCTTTCGGTTGCCATACTAATGAACGCTAATTTAATATTTTTTGAAATAATTTTGTTAAAGCTTTTTTTTAAGAAATAGATTATTGTACATGTTATAGAAATGTTTTTCCATTGTCACCAATTATATTAGTTATTTACTTTTTATGTAACTTATTTATGAAGTTATTTTAATATGGGTGTGGATCAGTTCTACTCCGAGCCACTCAACTTTTGCTGGTCCTATCGACCGAGAAACCGATTGGACGTTGGAGTCACTCTGTTCCCCAGGGCGTTTTACCCTCAATGGGCCACCCCAGTGATGTGACAATTCCCATAATTATTTCGGTTGCTACACTCTCAATCGACCAAAGAGTTTTCTAACACTAGTATGATCTCCGGTATCCAGTCCCTGACAATGTAACCGATAATTCTGAATCGTGGAAATTATTTTCTAATCCAGTAGTTGCTGTGACTAAGTCCTTTATTTTCGTAATATGTTTATCAATTTCAATTTAACCGAAAATGACACTATTGCAATGATGCAAGACATAATTCAAATAGTACGCTTTTTTAAAGTTCATTTTAAAAAAACTTAATACATAAAGCCTTTTTGACACCAATATAATAATTTTAAATTTAATATTTTTCTTTTACATTCACTTTAAATTTACATATTTCAATTTTTTACAATAATTTTATGTCAAATTATCAATAGCACCACCCCAGCCTCGCCGAAGAATTCTGAGCATGGCAGAATTGTGTCAGTATGGCTGAGATTTGAGGTTTGGAGAGATGTGATGGATGATGTATCTGATGAAACCCAATTGTATTATGTCTTTTGGTAATGTGTTGTCTGTTGTGTTACGTGTTATTGTTGTTCTTCTGAGAGTGTGTGCTATTGTTTTGTGAGCATGTGTTGTAGCTGTTTCTCAGACGATGTACGTTATTGTGTGTTGTCGGTATTGTCACAAAAGTTCATTGGGCGGATGATCCTTCTTTGAGATTGAGTCCTTATGATGCTGGTAACTGCTGGGCGGCTTGCTGTTGAAGCCTTGTCTTCTTCGGTGGGCAGTTGAACTTTCTTTTCGTCGGACTTGTTATCATCCGGCTGTCGCTTGATTTCGTCTTGGGTGAGGTTTTCCAAATGCAACAAGGCTTGAACTTGTAGAAATTCACAGTAACCTCCTTGCGTGAGCCATGATTTTGCTGTGTTGTTGTCAAATGTGATGTTTAGAACCCTATGTGACCACGTGTAGTGACTTTCAAGAGAGTTCTGTAGTGACGACAAGACGGAATACAAAACGAATCACGATACAATTTATTACGCACACTGTTCTGTCAAATCAGTTGCTCTTCAAACTTTCTTCAACTTTTATCTTTTTAAATCGCGCGCTTTGTTCATCAATTAAAACACTGAACAATTATCTAAAAATAAATTAATTAACTCTATACAAAATCCCCACCAGATTCGTCAGAACACGAATCTTCATCGACCACGTAATCCTCTAAATATTTGGGTCTTCTCCGCAGGCGTTTCATGTCAATACTCTTTGAATCATCAACTTCGAATTTCTCTTCCCAAGATACAGATTTGTCATTAACGTTCTCCGGTTCAACTCTTCTCGGCCGTAAATCACCGACATGCCGAGGGAAATTCGATCCATCGCCTTCCACTAAATATTTACAGTTCGAAAGTTCTTTCAAAATCTGGCCTTTTAACCATTGCTGCGTGCAACTTGTACTACCCATTGGTTTCACCCAAACTAACTGATGATCACAGTACTTCGCACCTTTCTTCCTCACCTCGAACTTATTGTCACTTTCGCCACAAACCGGTTTCATACATCAATAATTATAAATCATCCAACTCGACGGTTCCTTACCACTCGACGGAGTATTGTTGTACCACCAAACTGCTTCTCTTATTGTGATATTCGATCTCGCAGCAATTCGTTTAATCGTGCGATGACTTCTTTCCACGACTCCGTTCCCGCTTGGCCGGTTGATTGCACGATAAATTACCTCGACTCTCCAACCGTTGCAAAGTTCTATAAAATCGTTTGAATAAAAAGTCGTATAATTATCCACAATCAGTTCTCTGGGCGCTCCGCGCTCCAAAAACACAGAACTTACTGCCGCGGTGATAGAAAGCGAACTTTCATCCAGAATTTCTTTCCATATCGCAAACCTGGATGGTCCGCAATCGATGAAGCTTAAATACTTATCTCCATTGAATTTGGTGACATCTTTTGCTAATCTTTGCCAGGTCTCCCTAACAGATAAACCACCGTGATCCCATCTAAGCGGTGCGTATCAGTTGACTGGCATTTCTGGCACTTCACAATCATGTTCGAAATATCTTTATCTGTGACATTAATATTTTCAATTTGGCAAAGGAACTTCATTCTTTTTGCTCCCAAGTGGCACTTCAAATGAAGATCGTTCAGTATTTCAATTTAACTCACAAAAGCGGCACCGCATACACTTTTAGTCAGCTCCTTCGGAATTCTCGTCAGTTCATCTGCTTTATTCAGCTTACTTGGCACAAACTCTATTCTAATGGTTAAATTAAAGTCGTCACAGATTTCTTTAATAATAGATAACCGCCGTATGATGAGCGATTCTGAAAAAGCACTCGTGTTTAGTCGAGACTTACTTGTTAACACGTCATTCACCCAGGCAACCACAGATTTGTTATCACACTTCACTGTTATGTCCGTCATACACCATTTCACGAATAAATTCAACCCCTAACAACCACTTCCAACTCCACAATATTGATGTGCCGTGAATCGTCCTTTTTCCTTAACCAAGATCCATCCTCGATGATTTTATCATTAACTTCCAGCAAAACCCCCAACGCGATTAAACTAGCATCGAACCACAGAGTACACGTTTTGCATTCTCCAATGCTCCACGTGCCTCGACAAGGGTCATTTTCTGCAACTCTTTCCAAGATCCAATTCACCTTCTCCATCACCGAAATGTTCACTTGTGAGTCCCAATCACCCTCCGATGCTCGTTTGAGATGAGAACATGCCAATCGTAACCACGACGCAACGGGATAGATGCCAGTAAGTTGTCCACATAGAGAATAAAACTCTCGCAGCGACATCGGTTCAGATAAATCTTCGACACGAATCCGATTCGCTCGGTTCCCTACCATGCTCTCGTTGATGTTGTTGACTTCCAATCCAAGCACTCTCACTTTTGTGTCACGATTAACACGTTCAGGTTGTTTGCACTCTAACCCAAAACTCCTGAACAGATGCTTTACTTCCTCAGCACTAACTATCGTTTCATTGACAAAAATATCATCGACATAGGAACCCGTGGCGACGTTAATCCTTTGGTCAACAGACAACACCTTTCTAACAATTTCCGCCATAATTGTAGGAACGATATTCAAACCGAATCTCATACGCGTCAACGTGAACTTTTTTCCGTTGATCGTACACGACTAAAACCTCCACATTGCTTGATCTACGCGGATTTGCATGTAAGCATCGGATAGATCCAGAATTGCGAATTTATTGCTCGTCCTTCTCCACTCCCGAAGTTTTTCCACACAAGTATCGGAACACCCACTGTAAACATCGATGTTCTTGTTCACTTCTCTAAAGTCGAACACGGGTCTTATTTTCTCTTTATTCAACTGGGCTATGCCATAGATAGGAATCGATCCCACTGTCTGGCGCCCATCTTCTCATCATCATATTCGACTAAATACTCCTTCTCTATCCACTTGATCAGAATATCCATCGCTGATTTGTATTTCGACTTTGACTCCTTCAAAACTGTATTTCTCCTCGGCAAGTACTCAGGCGCATCCGATTTCCAACTCCAGGAAATAATCCACACTTTATCGAATCGAATATTGAAATTATACTTATTCATGCCACCGCTTTCGGTGATAACTGCCTCTGATGAACCACCTCTCTCACCAGACATACAAAAACTTCAGACACCCCAAATTTCACGCGGCCGTTATTGAGCGTCACCACCCCTAATTTTTCGATCATGTCAACACCCAATAACACATCAAAATTTTCGGGTAACCTGTTCATAACTGTACAATTTAAAGTTACTTTTTTATCCTCCACGTCAAAAATAACGGCACACGTGCCTATTGGCACCCGAAATCCGTTGGCTAACGTGACTTTTTCCTGCTGCTGCAGTATCGATTCTTCATCCACAAGACATCTTTTCACAACCGAACAAGAGCATCCGGTATCCACTAACGCTCTGCAGCTTTTCCCGTTCACCACGCATCGAATCACCGGAAGCGCCTTTAATCCCCCCGAAAAGCCGTTGGCGCCGACGATCCCTCGCTCGCGTTTCACGCTCTGCAAAATCTCGCAATATGTCCTTTTCAATGAAATTTGAAACATATCATGTTACTCCTTTGGGAAAAATTTTTAGAGCAACCCTCGTCCGCATTTCGACCACCCGTATCAACGCACTCGCCTGACTTCTTAAAACGGTGGTCGTCGCGGACGCTGCCGCCATCTGCTCCTTTCAAACGATTGGATCTCTCCTAATCATTTAAACTTGCCATCGACGTATTACATGTGCTCTGCATGATACTCAGATATGTTCGACTTACTTTCACGATTTTGTGCCATTCTTGAATCCCTCATCTCTCAATTTCCAACGCAATCTCTAATGTCAATCCGGCTACAAATTTGGCAATCTCTAGGCTCTTCACCGTCTTCGCCAACTTCGACACTTCCGCGGCATACTCGTCGATGGTGTGATAATCTGAATATTTAATATTCTGTAATCTGCGATACGCCTCCCGCGGTCGTACGCCAAACGCCAAACTCATCACACGAAACACTTCCTCAATGTTCGTCTGCTGCTTCTCCGGCATCTCCATATAAACGCTAAGGGCCGGTCCGCTCAACAAAAACGGGAATAGCATGGCAGTGTCCTTAATCTGTAGCATCGATGTCAGCAGAACGAATTGTTTCCTCCATAGTTCCCATGATGCTCATCGAACTTCTCGAGACAGTCGAGAATTACTTTTACGTTGGACATGCTCGGATAGCTTATAGTGACGACAAGGCGGAATACAAAACGAATCACGATACAATTTATTACGAATACTGTTCTGCCAAATCATCCCGTTCAGTTGCTCGTCACTTTCTCCAACTTTTCACTTTTTAAATCACGTGCTTTGTTCGTCAATTAAAACACTGAACAATTGTCTAAAAATAAATTAATTAACTCTATACAACAAGATCACTGTTTCCTTTCTGAGCCTGACAAACTTTGCATTCGCTAGTTCAATCAGGACGAAGACGTGATGTCCAGAGTTCTATCTGCTTGCAAAAAGTGGTCACCTTCCACATCGAGCGTATCATCGTTTTTTGGTTCCTCATTGAAAAATAATTCGTTGTTAAGCAAGTTCTTTGATTGAAGAGCAACTGGGCAGGCTAAATATCATGTCTGCTGTGAGGAATGCTCTTTCAGCCTAAAAAGATGAGTGGTCACTGTTTAGCCAAATTGTGTGAATTTTCTAGTGTCCTGGACGAATTTTTCAAAGTACAATGAAACCATTCTATCAGACCATTGGTTTGTGGGTGATAGGCGGTGGTCAAATACGTGTTTCAGGTAGATTATTGAAATTTATAAAATTAAATAATGTTTAAAAAATACAAAACTTAAGGGTCTAATAACTTAAAGTTTACGTAAAATCGAGGTATCAAATATTTTGATGTTATTATACATCTGATAATTTTATTATCAAATATTTATTTTATTGATAAATAATTAAATCATTTTTTTCATTTTAAATATTCGCAATATTATTAGTTTTAAATTATGAAATGCTTAAGCAAATTCACTGTATTTTGATTTTCATAACAATTTATATTGATACTTTTCATAATAGTAATACGGTCAAACTTTACAAATGATAGGAGACAATTTTAAAACGATATTATAAATAAATTTTATTTCATATAGCAATTAAAATGAACATAAATATTTCAATGTTGAAGATTCTTTTATAAAATATGACGAATTGGTGTAAGTTATTCTTTCAGCGTTAATCTGTCGAATAAGTAAATTCCTGTTCCAGGTCCATTTCGTCGAATATTTGTCAAATGGTCGCTAATCTCTTTAATAGATTCCACTTGTTCTTCCAAAAATTCTCCTTCGATGAAGTCCATCATTTGTGGATCATTGTGAGAATCTGCAATTTTGTGTAGGTCTAATAGAGCCTGAAAATAACAATTATTAATGAAGTCTTATTTGTAACTTATATCTACTTGGTTGACTTCTTTTTCCAAAGCTAAAGCATCTACGAAAGCTGATTCTGCTGTCCATTCAGTCGATTTGGGTTTTGGAATGTCATGGAAAACAAGTCGACCTCCTCGTTTATTTTGATAACTCATCAGTTTTTCAGCATGACCTCGTTCTTCGTCGGATTGATGTTTAAAAAATTTACTGAATCCAGGAAGAGCAACATCGTCTCTATTGAAAAAGAAACTCATTGCCTGATAAACATAGCTGGCGTGAAGTTCTCTTGTTATTTGGTCATTAATACCCTTCTCACTTTCTTCATGAAAATTCTGTCTCACCAACGACATTTTAATTAATTAGGCTATTAATAAATAATTTTATAAAGATCTGATTCGATCTTATATATTTCCATATACGGTGATATACAATTATATACACGCCATCCTGTTTCTGTATATCTATACGAAAATATCGTAAAATTGACTTTGATTCATTACTATTATTAGGTCATATGGTTATTTTGTATAATAATATATATTGTCAACATTATTATATTTCGAATGGAAAATATTTTTTGTTAGAATCAATAAATTTTTATGGGAAATTCTTAATAAAATTTAAATAATGTATCAATAATATTCAATAAAAATAATCTTTTTCTATATTATTTTATTCTTTTCTCGAACTTATTATTATAAGGGTCATTCCATTGAAAATCGACGGATAGTTTTGATGAAAGTTGCTGACCTTCTCGAAAATGCATGAAACTAAAATATATGTTATAATAGCTTACTCCATAAATCATAGAAATCCAAATCTTGGTTTCATTCCACATATAATAAAATATGATTGTCAGCATCGCTTAAAAATTTTCTTTTTTCTTATGAGTTTAATAAGCTATTATTTTATGAATATTCCTAACGTGATGGTAAGCATTGCAAAATATAAGGCTCTCAGGTGAATAGAGAAAAAAAGGTTACAACGTTGTCAACTTGACTAAAATCGTTTTGCAATAGTTAATGTGCTTTTGAAGTAGGAACTTTAAATCGAATTTAAACATCTTAGACTCAAAAACGGGTGTTTATCTTTTAAATACTAGATATAGGCTACTTAAAATTAAACCAGAAAAAATAACAAGTAATTTCATTCATAGAGAATGTTTCTGCAACCTCTCAAAGATGGACGAAATCCAGGTATTTAGAAAAACAGATAAATTATTTGCTGGAATAACTCGGTCATTAGAAGTAAGAGAGAATTTCTTTATAGTCTCTTAATTACAGCATATGATGGATGTACAAGGCATGCGACAACATTTCAAATCGATCACTTTTAATCAGGTAACTAGAACAATAAAACTCGATATTTCACGGTTTCACAAGGACATCTAACATATATTTTAGTTTCATGCATTTTCGAGAAGGTCAGCAACTTTCATCAAAATTATCTGTCCATTTTCAATGGATTGACCCATAAAAGATAAACAAACATATATAATTACCATATTTAATAATCTTTATTCATTTAATAAACAAAATTTTAGAATTTTATCAATAATATCGCCATTTATTACATTCATATAAACATTAAACAATAAAACCATCTATGGTGCCGGCCTCCGGATCGGGATATGAAGGCAAGCACCCGTTTCTCGTGCGGGAAGTATCGGATCTGACTGGCACCGGTTGGTGCTCCGACGAACGACAGTCATCGGTCCGACTCGCCACGGCTTCCCGGACCGCGTTCCTGTCTCTGTAAACGCCGATATCGCTCTGTTCGTCGACACGCGGCCCGAGTGCGTGGTCGGTGAGGTTGTGGGAATTCGCCATGCGTCGCCAAATCGTATGAGGCGATGGTGCATGTGATCCAACCGATTGACACAGGTTTCACACAGTGCGGTTCGAATAGTTATTCATTATAACTTTAAAATCAATTGAAAAATCCGTTCAAAATTAAAACGAGAATAAAGTGAAGACATTTATTAAATTTATCAAATTTAATTAAAACAAAAATGTAATTTTTTGTTTAATATTCGAGCACCACATGAGTCCCCGCCGAAGAATGCAGAACATGGAGGAAGTAGTTCTGTTGCAGTCTATTACGAGTTATTTATCGAAATGCAGTGTGTTGCTGTGTTGTGAGCGCGTGATATTGAATTGCTTATGGTGATGGTGTGTAATTTGCGTGTGAGGTGTGTGTTGTGTGAAGTAGTGATGGTGTTGAATGTATGTTGAGTGATGTGTTGTTGTGTTGGTGTGTGGTTTGTGTGTGATGTTATTGTGTTGAGGGGTGAGGTCGTTCCGCATTACTTGGTGCTGTCGCAGAAACGTTCCGGTCGGGTGATCCTTCTTTAGAATGGCATTCTCGCGGCGGTGGTAGTTTGCGTATCAAAGGAGGTGGTTCTCGTGTTATTGGTATGGGAACGTGGTTTACTGCTGTAGTGGATTCCCGATTTTGTTTCTTCAGTATTGTGTTTCTTTTCTGGGTTTTGTCGCTTGTTGCTGCTGTATGACTGATCTCCAAGACTGTCAGTGCTCGATGATGCTTCTTTTGACAATTCTGATGTTTGGGGTTGAATTCTCGTTGTGGTTGGCTTGTTTTTCATTGTCACTTGGTTTGTGATTGTTGTTTTATTCGAGATTGTTATGATTATCGTCTTGATTATCGTGATTGCTGTTGCCAACTTTGGTGTGGTCGTCGGTGGCGTCGGTCAGCTGGTGTGAATTGATGATAACGTGATCGCCGTCGTATTGGTTGTTGTTGTTGACATTGTCATTCTTGGTGTGGTGCGTGTTGTAACTTTCGAGCTGTATATTGGAGTCTTGCTTGTGGTGACTGTCGTTGTTGTTGCAGTGTAGTTTTATGGTCATGGTGAATTTCGTAGTTGTCTTTGTATGTATGCAATTTGTAAACGTGGTCAGTGTCGTCATTGTTGTTGTGTATGTGTGGCTTGTTGATGTGTTCAACGTCATTTTTCTTGCAGTGTGCGTGTAGTTTGTGGAAGTGGTGAATGTCGTGGTTATGTTTGTGTGTGTATGATTTGTAGACGTGGTGAATATCGTAGTTACTGTTGTGTTTGTGTGGTTCATGAGTGTTGAACGGTTTTTGTCATCTGCCTCACCTGCTGCTCGGATGAGGTGTGGCCCTAGTTATTTTCTGATGGTGAACGCATCCTCTGGTGCATTCCTTGGCATCATCCCCGTCCTGAATGTACCAAATTCACACGTTTGTCATTTGCATGTCAGTTCTGTCGCAGGAATAGGTGCATCCAGGCTGACATTTCTTGGCTTTCTTGCAGAATCTTCGATGGAAGACGCACAGTATGATGTTCCTTTCAGGTGAAGCAGACGGTGGAAGCAGTGCCGAGGTGTCCTCTTGATTTGGGGGTATGTGGTCCTGTCTGAAAATACTTGAGGTCTGTGGATTGTTCAATTGTTACATGATATCGTTCCATCTAGTGAATCCGCACATGTCCCGTTGATGGCGGCTAAGCTTCACAGCAGAGCAGCTATCTGTTTGGATAGAAGTGTTAACTCCGCATCATGTAGATTCTTCTGTGTTCTCGAACTTGGTATTCGATGGTCATCAATGACATTAGACATAATCTGGTAGTATTCTCCCCTTTTGTGTCCGAGGTTGTCGGTGATCTTATCAGTAATTCTGGCAAGCCCACCAAGTGGCAGATTGTCAGAGCCGGTCAGTATTGCCCGCTGTGTGTCTGGAAGTGCTTGGAGGAAGAGCTTCCGCAACACCCGCTGATCGCAATCATCACTGACCAGCGGCGGATTGAGCGCGTGTAGCTCGGAGGTCATCTTGGTGAGATATTCTATGGGTCTCATGTCTCCCATCGACTGAACCTTAAACGTATTTTCTTATCAATGTTCCAAATATACTCGAAAACTTCTAATAATCTTCTATCTTATAATAATCCCCCAATACAGCTATTTTTTCTGATCAAATTTTTTCTCGAGAATAATCCTCCACTTATAACAATTCCCTATGCTGAAAAATTTTTAAATAAAATTTTTTGTCTAATGTGATATAAAAAATTATTTTTGTTGTGTTATTGTTGAGTATATAAAATATAAATATTTAAAATTAATATTTGTTTTAATTAAATGGGTATAATAAAAATTATATACCTTTTTATTATATTAAATATAAAATATATATAAATAAACGAATTAAAATAAGTAAAAAAGTAAATAAATAAAATTAGTTTAAGAGATGTTTATATCAATAAAATAAGCAAATTATTTTTAAAGATAAATAAAAAGAAATCAAATTAAAAAAGACAGTATAAAAAGAAGAAAGGTTTAAGAGAAGATTCGACAAAAAGCTTGAGAAGAAAGAGTTATAATTTAAATAGAAAGTTTTAATTAAAAGAAACCTTAATTATTTTTAAGAAAGTTTAGAAAGAGATAGCTGATTTATTTTTAAGAAAAGGAAAGAGAGCTGAATTTCGCACTTGACTATTAGAAGAAGAAGTCAAGTGCTTGTTGATTTTTCTGTGGAAAACATATAAAAAGCAGCTCAGGTCAAAAATTGAAAAGAAAGAAAAAGGGAAAAGCAAAAAGTGCGAATTAAATATAATTATATATTTTTTCTTAATATATTTTTATATACATTCTAAAATCAGTGGGGTAGAAGAATCTCTTCTCCCTTTTTATCTAATCTTTAAATTCTTAATAAGTTAAGTTCCTAAACTCATTTCGTGATTGTGAAACTTGTATATAATAAATAAATTTTATTTAAAGATAACTCTTTGTTTTAGTTTCTGTTTTATATAAATTCACCTAATATCCCAACATTATTTCGAAAGAGTTTTAGTTTATCAACTAATGAACTAATATCGTTAAAATATCAAAATAAAATATCTAAAAATAAATAGCCAATAAAAAATTATAAAACAATTGTAAGCAGAAAAATAGATATCTACACTTAACAGGAGTGTTAAATATAGAAAAAAAATCTGTTACCCTAATATACACCATACATACATACAATACATACATACACAGGCCGATACACGGCTGATACACACCCGATTTATCATCACTTAAGAATAAAACCGGCACTTAAGAGTAAGAATTTAAAATTTAAAAAATATGTATCATTACGAATTTTCAAACATTAGCAGTGCAACTGACAATGCATGAAGGTATATTACTAATAAATATAATTTTTTATATAAAAATTTCAGCAGTATATCAGACGACACTCAAAACACGGAGCCTTGTCGCGAAAAAAGACTCAAAAAACGTGATTTTTAGAAAATGTTAAATATAATTAATGATTTCATTGAAAGATATCAAAGATTGACAAAGAAAGGTTAATTAGAGCCTATAATCGATCAGAGGATTTCTTCAATTTGGCAAGACAGTTGGACATTTCCCAATCTGCAGCCAAAAATATAATATATAAATATGAATCTCAGTAGGAAAGTATGGTGGGCACAGGAAGCCAGTAATTAACGATGAAATAGGCTAATTTATCATGGATTATGTTGAAGAAAATCCTCAGTCAACATAAATGTAGAGATAAATGTAGGGCACCAAAGAAATCAATGTATCTGAATCGACAATTTCAAGATTGCTTATGGGAAAATTAATTACGTTAAAGAAAATCAAGGGCTCCGTTCAAGAAAAGAATTCTGACCGAGTCAAGGAGCTGCGATTTTAATATGTCGGCCGATTTCTCGATAAAGGTTGGCGAATTAGTCAATGTATCTTCATTGATGAAATCGGCTTTAATTTATTGACAACTAGGAAATTCGGACGATCGAAGAGAGGATTACCGGCCTATACAGTCATTCCAACAAACAGGGGCAAAAACATGTCGCCGATAATGGCAATCGGAAAGCATGGCCCATTGCTTTTCAAATTATAGTGGCAGTGTTGACCACGTGAAGTATCAGGCCTTTTATTATTTGAAAATTAGAAGTAGTATTGCCATGAATTCGGGTATTATCATGAATTAGATAATGTGGTGTCCCGGGCAAACTACTTGATAATTCACTGATAATATAATAATATCAGTGAATTATCAAGTAGTTTTCCCGGGACACCACATTATCTAATTCATGATAATACCCGAATTCATGGCAATACTACTTCTAATTTTCAAATAATAAATTTGCCCCTTTATTCTCCGTTCCTCAATCCAATAGAGGTCTTCTTTACCAAATTAACAAGGGACATGAGGACAAAGATGACTAATTATTCAGGCCTGTAGTCGATGAACCATCAAGAAAGACAAGCCGCTTTGAAAGAAAAAATTGAAGCTGTAGCGGCAAAAGAAGAAAACAGAGACATGAAAAATTATTACCGTCATGTCAAGAATTTTTTTATTTTAAAGGAATGAGTTTTGGGCTGATCACGAGTGATCAGGAGGGGGAGGATGTTTGAGAATGTAAAAGGTAAAATTAAAAAAAAATTTTAAGTTTGAGAAAGTTTAGAAAATTTGTATTTTTGTTGAATTAGTTTTTTTGTAAGAAAAAAGAAAATGTAATTAAATTGAAAAATTAGAGTTTGGAAAATTTTTTGTATTTATGTTTGTAAAAAAAAAGTTAGTATTATTATAATTATGTAATTTGTTGCATTGTTTGAATGCATTATTATATATAGAGATTTTGAGAATAAATAAAAATTACTAAGAGATATTGATTTAAAGAAAATTATTCATTAAATGAAATTGAATGGCTAATTTAAAAGAAGAGATAACTTTGCTATTTGATCTTATTTTTAATATGGATTATTTTATGAAGACATTCGAAGATAATTATGAAAGAATTCCCGATCAGAGATTGCGTATCAAAGAAATTGACGAAATTTCAGTTCCTATTAAAAATTGTGAAGACATTCATGATGAATGGAATGAATTAACGATAATATTCCAAAATTGTGGAAAATCTTCAACTGACAGATATTTATTTCTTAGGGATTATGTTGAATGCGGTTCTTATTCATTGGAAACAGTATGTGTGTTGTTTACTTATAAAATTAAATATCTAAATGTAATATATTTATTGTGTAAAAAATTATCAATTAATAGAGAATTGTTTATTGGAGATTGTGTTGACTGCGGTTCTTGTTCATTAGAAACAATATGTGTGTTGTTTGCTTATAAAATTAAATGTTTATATAGGATATATTTATCACGCATAAATCACGAATCTAAAACGAGAACAAAATACGGCCTGTTGAGCTCTGGGCGAGGCTGCCGCGCTCAAACTGCTGCTCTGCGATCAGTTTGTCTCTTGAAAAAAGATATTCCCGGTGACTGAATAGATGAAAAAAACGTTTTTGTAAATATTTTTGAATATATAAAATACATAAAAAATATATAATAAAAATCTTACTTTTTCATTTTTACATTTAATAATCCAGAAAAATATCATCATCAAAATCAAGTATAATCATAAAAATATTGGTATGAATTACAGTTAACTGCTGATTCACAACAGTTAACTGCAAGCCACTGTATTTGAACGATGTGTACGAATGAAAGATCCCCTACGGATGATACAAATTATTGGGCTTATATACGTTAAATTCAATTTTTGAGTTCTAATAGTATTGGTGCGAAAACGAGCTTGGCGCGGCAGTTGCGCAATGGTGAAGGTGGGGGGTTGGTGGGTTGTGGTGGGATGAAACACAACAAAAGCTCACTAATTGTGATGAGATTGGTTCTTTTGAATGAGATGTTATCTGCTACTCAAAAGTTTATTATTGAATCTCCGAGATTTTTCAAGAACAGTTCCAATATTCTTGTATCGTCTTTAATGACAGCAATATGGAATGGTAAATCTTGAGTCTCTCTTACAGATTGAGGACATCCGCCTGCATCTAAGAAGATATCAACACATTCAACTTTAGATTCTGGTATTGCCAAAAGGAGAGTGGTTTGATCAACGATGTTTCCTATAAATAAATTTGCTTCTTTGCGGCAGACAAATAGTTCAAGAACGTCTGGGAAATCCATATTGACAGCAATAATAATCGGAGAATCTTTTCCACTTATAAGAGAATTAACGTCTGCTCCATATTGAAGAAACAATCCACAAATTTCTAATTGATTTCGTCGGACAACGACATGAAGCGCTGTATCATCATCCTCATATTTTATATTTACATCAGTTACGATAGGTTTATTATACATCAAAAACACGTTCAGTTATAAAATTATATATTATTGAAACAAATTAAATTTAATATCATAACTCTCCCCGTCTTTTGAAACCCGTCCAACGTTTCAACCATTCAATGCGTCTCTTTTTCACATCATGTGGAAATTGGATTTCTACCTGATGTGGC
>MQRK01207426.1:36695-48463 GCA_001938485.1 Girardia tigrina | reverse complement strand
AATGGATGTTCACTTTCCGTCCGAAAACAATTTCAAAGGGTGAGAACTTTGTTGAATCTTGTGTGGTGGCATTTAAGCTAAACTCGATTCGTGGCAATAATTCATACCAATTTTTTTCTGTACACTTCCATTTTAATGAAGTGGCAATCATGTCTCTCACTGTTCGAATCACCCGTTCTACCAAACCGTTTGATTGGTGTTGGTAGGGCGAGCTGAATTCTTGTTTGATTTGTAACTAACCCAAACTACTACTCATAAATGCGTTCTGAAATTGTCTTCCCCTGTCCGTCAGGATACTTGACGGCTTCCCAAACCTGTAAATCCAATTGTGCAGAATGCATTTAAATATGGTATGCTCATCCTGTTTGGAAACGGCATTTAAACTCACTAATTTACTGAATCTATCTATAATGACCACCAGATATCTTTTGTTGGACGCAACTTTATCCATGTGTGTGATATCTACTACAATTTGATCTAGGAAATTGTTACTGATTCGGGGCAATAGAGTTTCTTTCGTTCTTGTTTGATCAATTTTCCTCTTTGCACATACGACACATTGGTTTATACATTGCTGTATAGTTTCGTACATAGAGTACCAGTAGAAATTATCCTGCATGTATTTAAAGCATGGCACAACATCTTGTAAACGTCTTGCACGAATTCTGTCCGTGTGGTTTTCGTAATCCAATATTTTTTATCCATTTTTGTCACAATATCGTCTTTCAGTATCCATTTCTTTGTTCTTCCCATTCTAATATCTTCTCTGGTCTGATTTATTTCGTCATTATCTTTCTGTCGTATCAATTCTTTTAAATCTTCGTCTGAAGCCAAGATTTGTGTTTTAATCTTTCCTTTCTTGGCTTCTTTGTGCACAGTTTGACACTGACTACATAAATCGCAAGAATTTCTCGACATTGCATCTGCATTTGAGTGTATTCCGCCTTTTTTATATTCCATTCTCATATCCAGACTACTAAAAAAATTTATCCATGTTTGAAATTGTATTGTTATTGGGTTTTTCGTATTCAGCATAAAAAAATTGCTTTATTATCAGTTCTTAGTAAAAAAATTTTACCGTACAAGAAGTGTTTAAAATTTTGCGTAAAATAATAAATTGCCAGAAGCTCTTTCCTTGTAACACAACTTCCAAGCTCGTGTTTGTTCATTTTATGTGATCCATACGCAATCAATATCTATTTCAATCTTGTCCTTCTGAGATAATACTACCCTCATTGTATCGAAACTTGCATCCGTATCCAGTATAAACTCCTTCTCAGAAACTGGATATGCCAGTATCGGGGTGTCAATCATTTTTTCTTTCAATTTTTGAAAAGCGTCCTCGCATTCATCAGTCCATATTATTTTCTTGACTTTATTTTTACCCCACAAACTCTCCAATACTTTCGAGTATTTTGCGTAATCTTTTAAAAATTTTCTGTATTAACTTCTCAAATGTTTTAAACAGGATGGGTTCGGAAATTTTTTAATGGCCTCAATCTTTGTTTGATAAGTTTCTAAACCATTTTGGCTGACAATATATTCTAAAAATTTTGTTCTTTCTGTTAAAATTAGCACTTTTCTGAGATAATTCTTAAACTTGCTTCCTTTATTTTATCCATTACATGTTTTATTCGTTGCATAAGCCTTTCTTTATTTTTTGCAAAAATCAAAATATCGTCCAAATATACTACTGCCTCATTCCAATTCAAATCTCCTAGAACTTTGACCATTAGTTCTTGGAAAGTTGCTGGGGCTGCAGCTATCCGGAAAGGTATTTTTTGAAACAATACTTTCCGTTCTTTGTTGAGAATGCTGTTTTAATCTTTGATTCTTCTTCAAACTCGACTTGGTAATACGCGTTTCCAAGATCAATTGTAGTAAAATATTGCGCACCATTCAGTGTGTTCAGCAGATCATCTACATTTGGCATAGGAGACGCTGGACTGACGGTAATTCTATTCAACTAGCGGAAGTCTACACACACTCGAATATCTTGTTTTTCCTTCTTCCACACACACTAATGGAAAATTCCATGGTGAGTCACATTTTTTGATTATGTCATTTTCTTCGAAATTCGTTTCTTTTGAATTAAAAATGGTATAAATAAAATATTGATTATACAAAAAAATTGAAGTATTTTGAGTTAAAGTTTACGTTAAATCGATTAATAAAATAAGTTAGATATTATTAGTTTATAAACGAAAAATTTAATTTAAAATACTCCCTCTGTCCCATATTACTGTATAGTAATTAATTATTACTGTATAGTAATAACTATATAGTAATATGGGACAGAGGGAGTATTTATTTTATTTTAATAATCTATTTACACAAATTAATCAATTTTCCGTGTTAAACAATCGAGATAATATTGGTTTTTAATTATTATTATTTCGATGAAATGCTTAAATAAATAATATTCACAACATTTTGATTTTCACAACAAAATTTATATTGATACTTTTGATAATAGTAATACGGTCAAAGTTTACAAATTATAGGAGACAATTTTAAAACGATATTATAAATAAATTTTATTTCATGTAACAATTAAAATGAACATAAATATTTCAATGTTGAAGATTCTTTTATAAAACATGACGAATTCGTGTAAGTTATTCTTTCAGCGTTAATCTGTCGAATAAGTAAATTCCTGTTCCAGGTCCATTTCGTCGAATATTTGTCAAATGGTCGCTAATCTCTTTAATAGATTCCACTTGTTCTTCCAAATATTCTTTTTCGATGAAGTCCATCATTTGCGGATCATTGTGAGAATCTGCAATTTTGTGTAGGTCTAATAGAGCCTGAAAATAACAATTATTAATGAAGTCTTATTTGTAACTTATATCTACTTGGTTGACTTCTTTTTCCAAAGCTAAAGCATCTACGAAAGCTGATTCTGCTGTCCATTCAGTCGATTTGGGTTTTGGAATGTCATGGAAAACAAGTCGACCTCCTCGTTTATTTTGATAACTCATCAGTTTTTCAGCATGACCTCGTTCTTCGTCGGATTGATGTTTAAAAAATTTACTGAATCCAGGAAGAGCAACATCGTCTCTATTGAAAAAGGAACTCATTGCATGATAAACATAGCTGGCGTGAAGTTCTCTTGTTATTTGGTCATTAATACCCTTCTCACTTTCTTCATGAAAATTCTGTCTCACTAATGACATTTTAATTAATTAGGCTATTAATAAATAATTTTATAAAGATCTGATTCGCTCTTATATATGTCCATATACGGTGATATACAATTATATACACGCCATCCTGTTTCTGTATATCTATACGAAAATATCGTAAAATTGACTTTGATTCATTACTATTATTAGATCATATGGTTGTTTTGTATAATAATATATATTGTCTACATTTTTATATTTCGAATGGAAAATATTGTATTTATTTATTTTTTTAGTTAGAATTTAGTTACATAAATTAACTACGATGGGAATTTTTAAATGCGATTTAAATAATGAATCAAAAAGTTTCAATAATAATATGCTGCTTTAATAAAATTCTGCTGCTTCACGATCCAGTTTAAATTCGTACAAAAGAAAATTGCTCGAATTTTAATTTTTTCCATTATTAATTTAGCACCGTAAATATTCCAAAAAATGACAGCAATATGTTAATAATGGCTATAGGAATATACAGCTAGGCATACCATTTCAAATAATATCTAACACTAATGCATTTAAACTTATATACATATCAAAGTAGATAAACAAAGTATAAAGCTCAAAAACCGCCATTATTTTTCGACCAACCTATTATGTTCCAATTTTATTTTATTCTTTTTTTGAACTTATTAATATAAAATATAAACAATCGCATATAATTACCATATTTAATAGCCTAGATTTATTCATAAACGTTTGAATTATATTTCATAAACTAAATTTTACAACTTTATCTATAATATCGTAATATATTATATTAGTGGAAATTATATTCATATTGAAATAAAACTTCCCCATAGATACCAAATTGAATTCGTTACATATTTTCCTATCGATATTTTAAAAATATGCAAATGTTATTTATGTTACTATGTATCCGAGGAATATTCACTTTAGATTGTTTTTAGATTAGCTTTCTTTCTATTTTTTCTCCTTAGTGTTGTTTAGCAACAGAAATCAGTTGAAAAACTAAAGGTAACTACTAGACGGATGTATTGTATAATTTATGTACAAAACTTCATTCAATTAAAATTAATATTCATAAAAATAAGAAAGATGTATTATTTATTACATTTGCTTACAGTGACTCAAGTTCAACATACTTTACATACCTTAGTCAGACTCCCTCAACTAAGGATAATATCACAATCTATATTGACGGACAGGGTATTGAATACTCTACATAGGGTCGAAATTTTAAAATACACAAGAGTATTTAGATCTTTTCACACGACATCATATGTTGGAGTGCGAGCTTTCAGTGAAAGGGTATACGTAAGTTTAACTCTTAAGAACGACACCTTCATTCTTTGAAGCCA
Source organism: Girardia tigrina (assembly GCA_001938485.1). Classification (NCBI taxonomy): domain Eukaryota; kingdom Metazoa; phylum Platyhelminthes; order Tricladida; family Dugesiidae; genus Girardia; species Girardia tigrina. The sequence continues at coordinate 43,959 of MQRK01207426.1, read as the reverse complement.
AAGAAGTACTTTTAGTGCAAAGGGAAACGGAAGCTGAATCTAGATTGAAAGGAACAGATAAATTAGTTACAAAATTACTTAATACGAATACGAAATTTAAATGGTCACTAGTTTTAGAGAACTAGTTAAATTATCTCAAAACTGAAATTTATCATCTCATCAACGTAAGAATTCATGAAAGAATGAAATGGATGTTAGATCCTACCCAGGTAAGATTGTAATACTCGAGATAAGCGCCAAACAAGGTAACGGAAATCATAAGGAAATGGGAACTAGAATGAATGCTCTGACTCAGTAATTAAATCTAGCATAATCTAAATGCAGAAAATTTTAAAAAAGAAAGGCTCTGCTTACTTGGAGTTCCGTTTATTTTGAATCAGAGAAAAATATACATTCGCTTTTCCCGCCTGTGTCCTCAATCAAAAATGATAATTTTGTGTCATTACCACAAACTATTCAAAGCTTAACTGTTTATCAAGTGGGCCGAGCTAACAAGACACTCAGAGACGTGCTACATCTGCGAATCGAAGAATGGTAAACATACCATGCACACGCATAATAACTCAAAATCACACATACACTTACTTACACTGATAAGGATCTTGTAGTCCTGCTAAATATTGTTTTCATTTTGTTTATTGTTTAGCAAGAAGCAAGAGAGACTGGTGTATTCTACAAAAATTGTAAGAAATAAAGATTTAAATAAAGATAATAAGAGCTAAATTTATATTAAAAAGTTCAGTCGCCGTCGGGATTGGTCTAATTCTTCCCGAACTTCATCAGCACTGAATAAAACATCCTAGTACACTGACAGCATCACCAAACCCCTTAGTCGGCTGATGTTCACGGTACTTTTCATATTTATTTTAATTCGGATCAGAGCGGAAAATGTTCTTTCTGTTGTAGCAGTTGCCAATGGAAGAGTGAGGAAATTTTATAGAAGTTTCATAATATTTGTAAAAATTGGATATCACATTGACGAAATGCTTCCTATGTTATCGCTGGCTGGTCTTTGGGGAGGCACTGATCCCCCTTTTCCGAGTAAATATATAACTAAAATTGCAATTGTGGTTCATTTACAGAGGATTCAAATAATTGGCCTAGCTCATCAAAGTTAATATCGTTAATATAGCTTTACGACTGTGCAAAGGAATGATAGCTTAAAATATGGAAAACATATTCTTGTAATTAACGAGTCTTTCACAAAGTTGCCTTCCAATGTTGTCAATAAATGCTCTGTAAACAGTCGTCCTACAATAGTATAAATATATAAATATAATAGATGAAAACTGCTGAGAATGTCCTTTTGAGAATAATGACTCCTTTTGGAGAGATTAAGAAATAGCTGCACACATGGGATACGATACCATGCATATTGCTGGGAATAGAAATATATGATGCTTTACCGAGAGCCAGGTTGAAATTTTTCCTGGGCAATGTACGTAATTGGCTTTAGGATAAATATATCGATTTCGATTTTGAACTCCTGCAACACATCCTTTCATAAAACGGGTACCACCTTAACCTTTTCCATGTACATAGCTCATCTCAATACCAGCTTTTATTAGTTCAGGGGTTCTGGTGTTAATAATTCCCTCAGCCGTTAGATCTTCTATGGGAAAAATCCAAGAAAATCTTCTCTCACGTTGTCTCCAGGAACATACCTAAATGGAACATTATTCAGAAATTATTTACACTTAAACTAAGTCGTACCTATATTTCTTACTTTAATGAAAAATGTAGTTGTCCAGTTCCACAACAGTCTCAGAATTCATCAGTCAGAATTGAGAAGCATTGAGATTTGTTGACCATTTCCATATTATTTTCCTGGTGAATTTTTCTCTGGCCTCAATAATAGCACTCTGAGCTTGAGGCCTAGTGTATATGCTGTTTCTGAGCGTTGAAATAAAGTTTTCATAAAAAGGTGGAAGGGTCAGAAAAGAAATCGCAATATTCCTAGAAATACACCATCATTTTAGCTGGTTTATCCATAATTATTCCGCCTAAATCTACATGTAATATATCTGCTCGTAGAGGTAATTCATATTGCGAGCCTAACAAGATTGTCTCTATAATCAGCTTTAAGCGTGCGCGGTTTTCCTTGAATTGTTCTTTGGATCTTTTATCGATTTGGTGAATAATATCCAGTTTACCTTTTGTAGAGACTTCTAGAAAGAATTGCGCCTTCGTGAAACAATTTTGATGGTAATTTTTACTCTTGTGTCCTCGGAAATGTTCAATTACATCCTTCCATTGCTGATAGGGTTCAAAAACAAAGTACATTAATGGCTGGTTTCCTATTTTTCCAGTGCATTCATGAGAGAGCACTACATAGAAGTTTCAAAAAACCTCTTGTAATTCGTAAGAAAAGGTCAACCACTACCATTTATCAAACCACTTTGTTTGTAAACGTAAATTTCTTTTACTTATACGAAAAAAATGTAGGAGGAATCTGGAGTCCACGCTGATAAAAGTAACGTTGTTTTCTCGCAATGGCTGAACAAACATCATTTACGTCCGAACAATGTCAGAATTGGGTACATTTACGTGTTTAAGACTGTTTCAGAATTTATCATACTGTATTGCACTATGATAGAAAGTACCGATAATGATGATTTATGACACCTTTTGATACATCATTGATTTATATTAAATTTACATGAATTTTCTAAATTTTCAAAAAAATATTTTTGTACGCTGTCGATTTTTTTCAAATCTAACTTTGTTTTACATTTATTCACATATATCTCTATCATATATGTAATTTTCGAGAAAATGTGCTCGCCGGGGCTCAAAGGGTTAAATGCTTTTGTTTGATAGATTGATTTCAGAATGGGCTGAAGTAAGATAAAGATGTAATGATATCCCATTTTTTACTTAGTCTTTGATGAGGTCAATTAAACGACAGTATAAAAAGGTTTCTAAGATGATATAAAATTTCAAAGATGACTGTGATTCTGATAAACAATTCAACAGGTTAGCATATGTGGAGGATTTATGCATAATTGATCCTGAAATTAATCGTGTCAGTAGAAATATGGATGTACTTAGAAACGCATTATCTGTATTTGGATTAAAAATTTGCGTTGCAGAGACGAAATTCATGGGTCTGATTGATAATTCAAAGTGGGAAGAGAATATTCTAGAATGAGTGAATGAATTCTGAAATTTCGGTAATGCATTCACTGCAAGTGAAAGTTACAGAAGAGATATTAGTCTGTGGATACGATATGATATGGGAAACTCAAAGAATAGCAACTACCGATCCAAAGTCATAGTGCTCCTTTTTATTAATTCAATACAACAATTTTCCGGCAGTTTGTTATGATATTGAGTGATGGGCGGCCTCTGAGGGAGGTCATAATAACTGTACAGGCATAGCTCTTAAAAATATTAAACTCAAGTAATTCCTTCGAATCTTTTGAAACCACTAAATCAGTGGTCGTAAAAGGCAAATGATGAAGAAACGCCTGACCTGATACATGGTTTTGATTTTTAATAACGAGGAAGATGCAGTAGATTATTAATAATATCTAGTTTCTATGATGTAGGCGTGATAAAGAAATCTCTAGGTGAATTTAAACCGAACATTTTTTACAACTTTTCCACAAAATATTTTACAGTTTTCGATTTTGAACTACAAATAAGAACTTTCGAGCCCTCTTTCAACAATTTTGTTACAATTGAAAACTCAATTTCATCTGTGGAACCGGTAATAATCATTACTTTATTCAATAATCTTTGTGTCATTTTAAATTTTATAATTAACCGGAAGAAAACACAAGAAACATGAACACAGCTTTTTATTTTCACTTCAATTTCCATCAATTTTTTTCTTTAACAAAATAACTCAACTTTTTTAATTAAATCTTTTTCACATTCATTTTTTTACAAAATACTCTAATTTTCACTCATTATTAAAACATGCTTTTTTATCTGAAACTACATATGATAAAATATACGTGGAAAATTTTATCAATAAACAGTCTAGTATAAATGAAATTTTACTGGTTATATCTTGAATTATTAAAACATGCTTTTTTATCTGAAACATTTTTACATGAAACTACATATGATAATATACGTAGAAAATTTTATCAATAAACAGTCTAGTATAAATGAAATTTCACTGGTTATATCTTGAATTGTCTTTAGTTTTTAACAAAATCGAATATCACTCCAAACGATTCACGAAGCTCCAATTTTTCGATCTCTGAATAATCTATTTTGCTTCTCTATAGTGAATCGAATATTTTCAGAGTTCGCGAAACACTAATAGATTGACACATTTTAATACATCCCTACAAATACCGAAATACCCATAAGGCAAAACACCCAATGAATATATTCTGTGATGTTGGTTTTAGCAGGATGTGTGCAGTACCAGAGGTGCGGTACTGTAGCGCTGGGGGAGTGTCCTTGAGTAGTGGGAGGAAGCTAAACGGTATCAAGCTTCCAGAACAAATCCCATTCGCGATGATCATTCGCAGGTTCTCATTTTCGACATCACTCTGGAATCTCACGCATTTCTGGATTTCATTAAACTCGCCTTCCTTTTCTCTCTTAATGTAATTAACGAATTTCGATTCGTCTTTATCTTTTTTTGATATGATTTCCTTCGGCTCGAATCCTCCCACCGGGACCGATGTCGTCCAGTAATTATTTCTCTGCGACTTGTTCAAGTAATAACAATCTTATGGCCAATATAACGCCGAAATTGTCCAGTACGCCCAGAAATGGATAAATATTTATCGAGAGCATTTAAAATATTTCTCCGAAAATTGTATCAAAAACCATTTTAACAATCGATAATTTAATAATATTTATTCACGAATAATTTAACGAAAAATTAATCATGAATTACAATTCAAAAATGTCCAGATTTAAGATAAATTTCGTACAAATTAAATTCACAACAATCAATTTTTCTTTTTAATAATGTGACATCAAGTCAGGTACCATTACAAATCTCAATCTTTGCAAATTCTTCAAACAAATTTCAATTTTACTTATTGCGTTTAAACAACGCGAATTTTTACAATTAGTTCTTTAAAAGATTTTCTTTAATTTCTATTTTTCATAATAATTTTTTTAATTTATCTTTTTTATTAAATTTTTTTAAATCTTCATATAAAATTCAAATTGCAATTGATTAAGTAATAAAAATCATGTCCATATAATTTTAAAGTTTTACATATTAATCGAACTAATGGACGTCAAATCCACTGCTAAAACTTGAAGACCTTTTAAATTAGAAAAATTAATACACGATAATTGTAAAACAATTGTAAAACATTTCTTTTTATAACTGTTTTTATTGTCGATAATGTTAATATTCGAATGCATATTTGTTATTCTGTAGAGTTGATTGACTTGACCTTGTCGACTGAATTTACTCGATAATGATTTTGGTTTAGCAAAGGTAACGAGAGAGTTTTGATTGAACCATTTTTTCCAAGAGAAATTTCAATAGGTAAATTTGGTTCAGTGTGACTGGCACTAAGACCCAACTGAATTTAACCAGCTTTTCGATGATCTATTGTCACTATTCTCTTTATTAATATCGAGAGTCGGTTCGATAAATTATTAATGGGTCGACATTTATATATCAGATTTTTTTATCTTTTGGATGTTTTGTTTTTTGTGTTTACCTCTTTTTGGTGTTTTAAAATTTTATAATTTAGAAGTAACATTTTAAATATAATAGAACAGTGTTGTCGACTAGAGTCATGTGTTTTGACTCGAGTCGCGACTCGTTAAAAAAACATTGACTCAACTCAAGAAAAATAAAACTGACTCGAATTCTAAATTTTTCTGAATCAATTGGACTCGAATTTCTTGTCTGACTTTAAAATTTAGTAAATATTAAAATCAGATTTATAATATAGGGTTTCTCGATCTATTTTCCAATACTTGCAATCATTTTTCCAATCTTTACAATCAATTTTTCAATGATATAACTTTAATCAATAAAATCAAGAAAATTACAAAGTCAATAAACTCAAAATTTTTTAAAAACGTTTTTGATTTTTTATTCATGAAAAATTATAATAGAAGTAACTACAAAATTAATATTAAATTCCATTATATAAATAACATCAATAAAATTAAATAAATCAATAACATCAGAAATAACAACACTTGTTTTTTCATATGTTGCGATAGAATCTCCACAAGGCCGAGTAGAGTGGAATTGCCGTTCCCCATATTCTGAAAATATGTTGATAAGTCGAAATATATAAAAATTGCTCCAAGACGAACCTGAAGACCGCATTTGAGCCATTGACCATCTCCTGAGAGCACCTGTTGATGTCTGTCCATTGATAGCTGTCCATAATTGCGATCTGTTCCAAGAGCAAACCATCCGGTAAAAAGTTATTAACTCTTAAAGATTTATCAAAAATTAGTTAAAATAAAATGTATTAATTAAAAACTTACATAAGTCATTAAAGAATTATTGCAGAACAGCAACGAGAATAAGCACTGCTATAAATATGGCAACCTATAGCTATAAATATAGCAACCTACCCAATACTAAGCAGAACAAAACCAGAACTACTTGAACCAACTAAACCAAACTGAACCAAATTGCGCCAAAAAATCAGCAAACCATTATTTTGCGATACTCAAAGCAGTAATATTGCAGTACATTCCAATTGTACAATTTCCTAATCGACGATTTTGAAATAACGAGCTTCGAGAACACAAGAGAGTCCATTGCCGACATTCGAATTCATTTGACATTTTAGAAAATGAATGGCAATGTAAATCATTTGGGATTTCATTTATTTTCAATGTATAATATGATAATTATCGTTCTTTTATATAGATTCATTAATTAAATTAACAATTTGATCTATTAGGATTATTACAACTTTAGATAATAAGAAGCCCCGTCGTAGTCGTCCTACCTTCTGTAATCGATGTCCAAAGAAAATATCGAAATCATCATTAGGCAGACTGAGATACGGTCACAGAAAATGAATGAACAGTTGTCCTAAATTGAGAAAGTTATTCTCTACATTGATCGAAATGAGAAATGTGTAATATTAGGTTGTTCGATATGAAACGGGTCAAACTTCACACCTTACATTTCAATCGCGTATAACTTAACTTTGAACTATCGTATGAAAATAAATAAGGTATATTGACAGATATATTATTCCTCTTTAAAAATCAATTATTTAATTTCAAATATATTGAATAGTTTCTTGTCAACAAACAATCAAACAGCGCAATGGAAATCAGTGAAATCAGAATTTTA
>MQRK01207411.1:32989-45805 GCA_001938485.1 Girardia tigrina | reverse complement strand
GTGTGTGTATATATATATATATATATATATACGTAAAGAAGTAATTGTAAATTTAAAGGCAAACTTCAATATTAAAACGACTCAATTATTATTTTATCAAAACAACCTTCTTAAATCTTTCGAATGACAATTTTCATTTAATGGAAATCTTAAAACGACTTTTTTTTGTCGTTTCTGTTCACGATGCTGGGCGAAAAAAATGTTAAATGGAAACGGGAGACATAAAAAATGGATATACATTTGCAGTCACAATTCATTCAACTTTTTGAATTTTTTCTTTCTGTTTGTTAAACAAAACATTTTTATCTTAAAAATAAATTGAGATAATAATTATTGGTAATGGTTTATAAAAATGGGCTTTGGTGTAGCTATGACTCCTGAAAAGAGATGTAAGAATGGTCGCTGGATTGTGATAACTTAGATGCATTGTTGAGGAAGATAATCTGAGAAGGATAATTGTTTCATTCAGACAAAAGATGAATATTTTATATGGGGAAAATGTATTTTAACTTTAAAATAATTGTTCATAATTATCTCTGAATGTTTAAAGGGAAAGTTTTCATTCTCTATCATTAAATATTTATTTATATTCGCTTTACTCACAGAACAGAACTCATTTTAAGCGTTTACAATTTACATCGATCTTTATATAGTCATATTATTATTATAAATAATAAATTTCAAGATAAATAATTATAATTTTATTTCTTAATATTTAATTTATTTTCTTTTTTGTTTATTTATGTCTTTTCAAAATTGTTTTTATGGAAAAAAATATTTTTAATATGTAAATCCAAATAATATTTAAAATTATAATATTAAAAAAAACGTATATTATAAATGTATTTGTTAATAAAGATCTTAAGTTATCTTGTGACTAGAAAATTCCATCCTTCAAAACATTTTCAGGTTTTTCTTCAACAAGCTCTTCAAGATTGGATTTCGGGACATTAAAAGACTCAAAGTTCTTAACGTTAAGATAGTTTTACGGTGTCCTGAATAATATATATATATAATCGGAAGGGGCAATATCGAGGGAAAGTTGTGAGTGATGTAGCACATCCAAGCCAAGGTTTAGCAACTTTCTCCTCGTAGCCAAAAGAGACACGTAACCTCTCATCGTTATAATGTAACACATCTTCTTTCCTGTTTGTGAAGGCTGGCGAACTTATAGATTTTTAAATTTTTTAAAATAGCATTACATATAAGTTATTTAAAAAAAGATTATTATTTAAAAGTGTTAACACTTATGCCCCTTTTACCAGGCATAATTTTATCTCAAAAATTAAACCCCTGAAAACGACAATTTTAAAGAGTCTTTCCTATAGTCAAATTTCCTATAGTCAATAGAATAATCTGAATAAATGTATAATACACAAAGAAATGAGAAAATTATTTATTTAGAAAGTTTGATCATTGATAAAATAAATTAACTAAAAAACCAATTATTTTTTAAATTCAATTCCTTCGTCGGTCTTCTTGGGTGTTACGGTTAGTTACAATGTCTCCATCACAATGACCATACTTAATTGATATTCGTGATTTAAAACTTATATAGCGTTATTAGATGTTAGTTTTTCGACGCTTTGCTAAAATGAAATCATTGATAACGTCATAAAAATCAATTTTTTGTAGAAGTTCACTTTCAATCGACATTAATGACAAGCTGTTTAACCGTTCTTGCAGCATGCATGTTCTAAGTTCATTTTTAATGAGCTTCAATTTTGAGAATGTCCTCTCTCCACTAGCATTACTAACCATCAAGCTGAGATGTATTCTAAATGCAACTTCAATGTTTGGAAATGAACTGACAAAATTCAAGTCAAATAATAAGCTATACAACTTGTGAACTGATTAGTTTTCTTCTTGATTTTTACTTTTAATGAAATTTTGAAAGAAAAGTCTAAAATGTTGTAGCTCTTCCGAAAAAGAACTTTCTAAGTCATTTTGGATACCGTTGTTGGAGTAAATCAGCTAGAACAGCCACATCATTTGTTGAAACTTTCCAAAATTTTGTTAGAACACCAAATAAGTTGTACACTGAATCATAAGCTTTTGTTCGACTGGCCAATTCAGCTGACAATTTATCAATTATTGCCAAATATGTTTCCACGCTGAATTTTTCTCTAATTTCTTCAGATTTGCTTCTTCAGCTGGGTCATCATCTTCAAATTTTTTATGCATTTTCTTAGGTTTATCTTTGTTTCTGTATCTAGTTTCTGGAGCTTTAATTTTGGCTTGTGTTTCAAATTTTTCAAAATTTTCTCTTTGCAAACAAATATACTCATGCAATGTTTTTAATAACTGCACTGGTGTACCAAGTTCTAAGTTTGATTTTTGAAGATATAAGTTGGTTTTATTTATGTTCTGAAGAATATTGTTCCACATTCCAATTAGAAACACCGTTTCAAAAAATGACAAATGTCGCAAAAGATCATTTGCTTCACGACGTGTTTCTAGTTTTTGATCATCACCTCCAAGACATGTTAAAGCTTGTATTATATTGTTGTATCCATCTGACAGAGCTTTAATAACATCTGCTCTAGCTGACCATCTAGTTTGGGAGAGCGATTTTAAAAGTAAATTTTTGGATCCCAAACAACGTTTCATAACGTCCCATCTAGATGTAGATGCACTAAAGAAAATTGTTAATTTCTGCACAAAGCCAAAAAAATTAACAGTGTCGACAGCTGAAGTTCCAATTAAATTTAGGGAATGAGCAGCACATGGTATGAAGTGTGCTAATGGATTGATTTCCCTAATTTTAGCTTGTATACCATTGTATCTCCCCGACATATTTGCAGCATTGTCGTATGACTGTCCACGACAATTTGATATATCTACACCAATTTCGTTTAAAAACATAACAAGGTATTTGTTAGTGTTTCTCCAGTATATTTTTGCAAAGGCAAAAACGTCAAAAACCTCTCCTTAGCTTGATGGGATGATTTTTTAAGGTATCGTATGATAACAGTCAGTTGATCGACGTGACTAAGATCAAAAGAAACAAAAAAATATTTTTGCTCCTTAATTTTTTTTGCAATAATTTTTAGCAATTTATCACCCATAAGGTGGATAAATTCTTCGCATATTGTGAATGACAAGTACGATGCTCTGCCTTTTCCCTGGTTGCCGTTTTTATCAATATGGTTACTTAATAATGGATCAAACTGAGTTAATATTTCTAGAACTCCTAAATAATTACCATTTTGGGAAGAATTTATCAACGCATCATTTTCCCGAAATGCCAGTCCTCGTTCTGCTAAAAACTTTATGACTGCAACAATTATTTTTAGAATATTACGCCAATAATCCACTTCTTTTGTAAATTCTAATTCCATTTGACTGTCTATTGTACCAGCATATTGTTATCTTGTAGCCAAAGTTAACACGGCATCTCATTAAATGAATTTCACCACTATTGTCTTTTTCATGAATTCCTTCAGAGTTAAATAACATTTCAGCTTCTTTGGAAGCTACGTTTAATTTTTGAGAATCTGAACAAAGCATGTCAGTTTCTATGACGCTCATATTCGATTCCGACTGATAGTTAACAGTGTTCGTTGTTACAGTAAATCCCAATTTAAACAAATTCATGTTCTGACTGTTAACTAATTCTTTTTCTTTCTGTTCAACTTTTCGCTTACGTTTCAGCGCTCCACTTAGAAAAACACGCTTGTCTGACATTTTTTATTTCCGATTAATCGATTATCGATAAATATTTTTAAATAAATTTTTGTAATATTAATGTGATTTATCTATTTAATTAATACTTTCTCTTGCTAATAAGAACTAGTGATGATGTCATGACGTGACGTATTTATTTTTAAATAAAAAATCACATACTACGGAGTCAGATAGGGGAAAATCGAAAATACGAGTTTTATTTTTATTTTTTAATTTTTTTTTACATTTTGGGACTGGGTCCAGGGGCCCCATAAAATCTCGGGGCCATGTACCAAGGCACAGTTGACACAATGGATAATCCGGCCCTGTCTAAATTCATCATTTGCAATTTATAACCCATAACCTATAATTTACAAGTTACAATTTATTATTTTATTTACCTTACTTTTCCTTTATATTCTATTTTAATTAAATTTCAAACATTTTATATATTACAATTAATTTTCATTGTTATACTAAACTTTAATTTCCATTATCTTGTAAATTATTTTATTATATGATTTGAAAATCTATTTTAATAGTCTTAATTGTTAATTAATTTTAAAATATTTTATTGTTGTAATTCTTTTTTTAGTTAAAAAATTTAAGGGTTATTTCAATCCTTACATAGTACATTACCTCTAAAAGTCGCGTTATTTAGTTACATTTTTTTACTTTAAAATTTATTTCTGCATTTTTTTAATATTTAATTATTTTTCTTTTGTGAAACATATTCCAGTTGCATGTCCAGACAAGAAGTACAGACACTATTATTTAATCATGAAGCTTTTATGAGAAATATTAACCCTGGACATTCGTCTGGGATCATTCCTTCATAAAAGTGTCATGCCAAAATTTTTCAATTATATCGGTAAAAATTTGTTGGGGATAATAAAAACAATACATTTTCCTAGCAGGTATAGTGCAAATACGCCTTCAAAGTTAAAAATTTATATTTGATTACTTCAATAAATTCCTGATTAAAATAGTGAAATCTCTTCTTGCTTGTACAGAATTTTTACCTCTTCGGAAGTAAATGCTGATTCTTGCTTTCCATCTTTGATAGGTTAAAAATCAAATGTAAATGTTTTTAATTATTCCAAAATTTTCCAAATCTAACCTTGATTACCAACTGCTAAAATAAATAATATAGTCAATGATTATTAATGATTATTATTATAAAAAATACATTTAAAACAAGTATTAAAAAAAAACGAAATGACTTTCCGAACAACTCAATATATATTGAATATTGAGAATAATTGATCGAATTTGCGGATGAATGTCACTTGGACGATAATTAAGACGACTAAATTAGTCGATAATCGATTTGATTGCTAATCAATATTTCAATTAATGGATCGCAGTCAAATTAAATTTGATAGCAATAATAATTCTGTGATGTCATCTGCAATTTCGGGCAAAAGTAACGCCATTGATATCAAAATGACTGCCGATTCCAAGTTGAACGAAAGATGTCTTCAAACGCCTTACTATGTTGAAAACAAATCGAACGAGAATTTTTCAATGGACCCAGCACATCCCAAACCGCTGCATAACCCTGTTACCTCCGTCTGAATCTGGGGGCAACCTGAGGGACGGGCGGAACAAAAGTAATAAAAATTGAAATGAAAATTTCCTCAATGTTCTTAACAAGGAGCTGTACAAAGATTAAGCTATGCATAGCTAAAAGGAGTCACCATGACAGAATTTGACTATTTTGAGAAATTTTACTAATATATTTGTTCATTTAGGAAGGCGAATGTCATTTATAGTCTTTAGTATTTTGAGATTCTCCGTTTAACCTCATCCGATAAATGAAATAAAAAAGCAAATTTGTGAATAGACAAAACGAATTTCAAATTGATAATTTAATTAAAAATTTACTGACAAAAACAACAGACAAATCTGTAAGTATTTAACAAACAAAACATCGTCAATGGGATTCAGTAACGACCGGGAGCAAAGTCAAAACAAAACTCTCCCAACAAAAGGAAATAACTCGTCTGTCATTTCTTGCACGATTTTGTCTTTTTTTTGTAAATTCTTTTCCAAATAACTGTCGAATGTTTTGTTGAAATCTGTCAAATGATTATTTTCAATGTTTTTAATTATGGTTAAAATAATGATATTTTTTTCTCTTTATAAATATAAAATAATAATAAAATTTAATAAGGGAAAGCTTTTCTTTAAAAAGTTGATATATTAGGGGAAAACTCGTTTAAAAAAAAGAGAGGAAAAAGAAGGAGAAAGAGAGAAAAAAATATCGATAAAAGTTTTTTTTTATTTGTTAAAAAAGAAAATAAAGTCGCTCAAACATTTACTTATCTGTCGATGATATGCTCATAATTTTCAAGTTAATTCGATATTTGATCACTGAAATCACTCTTCGTTGCTTGCTTGGGTATCATGACAGGAAATTGAAGATACCTAATCTAATTACCGTCATTGGTGGCGGGAGCAGCGGAATGAGAGTCGGTGAAATATTGCAGAAGTTGCAGTCTTAGGAGATAGGTAATGTGATGTCTCGCATCATCAGATACGATTGAGCTCTAATCAAGACAGTTTATAGTTGTTTTTATACTGACGACAAGCGATTCAAAATGATAGGTTTATATCAACTTCCGACTTGAGCTTTTAATATCTCAAACTGTTATTTCACTGGAAATCTACCGTGACTCAAATAAAATATTAAAATTATAGAAGCGAAGCAATTTTGATTTATAAGGTTATTTTTCGCTTCTTGGATATTAACTGCAAGATAAAGTTTTATTTTAGCGATTTTAATAGCTAATTTATTTATTTGATTATTTATTTAGATAAACGTGATTATGCATAGTTAAACCCGAACTATTCCAAACATTTATTTGATATAATTTGTGATCTATTTGTCTTTTGTGATCTTGGACATTCAGGATAATTAAAAACAATAGTGTCTGTAAGTAGCGTTTATGCCACTTTCAGTATTATCAAATTCCAAGGTCATAATTTAACAGCACCAAATTTATTAATATCAACAATTCACATATTTAAACAAATTTCGCCCAAAATTAATTCATTAATTTTTTTCGATTAAATTTTGAAATTTTACGAAATTTAAACCTTAAATTATTTTACATTTTTTACGAAACTTGATCATAAAAACTAATTAATTTAAATTTACAATAAACCCTTTTATTAAAAAAAAATATTTCTTAAAATATTAATCCGTTAATTTATTTTAAAATTTATTTAAACTTATTCCATAACTTTAATTAAAATATATCAATTGTTATTACTGTAAGAATATTTTAAATACGTATTTATTTTATCATATTTTTACTCTACATTTTAACTTTTCAATTTATTTCTTTTAAATTTTCAAATTAAAAAAAATAATAAACTATTTTGACGAAACTTAAATTTAATTTAACCCCTCATAGTGTCATTAACGCATTTACACCGACCTTCCTCATTTTAGAACGCTAAGAAAAATATTTTTCGATAATATAAAGAAACAATTTGTTCTTATTTTTAATTTCCGCAATTTCTAATAATTAATTTACAATTGTTTTTTAATGTTAGTGCTATTTTGATACTTCAATGATATCAGGATGGTCAGACTTTTTGATCACAGTCATTCCGACCACGGACGTTTTGACCCCGTTAATTTTGACCATGGATGTTTTGACGACAGAATGAATTATATAATATGTAAATGGAAAAAATATTTGATATTAAATTTATTATAAAACAATATTTATACTTTTTTTAATGAACAAAATAAACACAACGACACAAAATTATATATTAAGCTTCAACTGAAGTACAACATCCAAGACGAAAAAGATATAGCGACCTACAACAACGAGTTGAACGTACATTGGTAATTTATAACAGAATCAAGGTTATAACCTTTTTAAAAGCTATGGGTTTTCTGCAAACAAATTAATTTCATTTCTGCTTAATTTATAATTCCATTAAGTTTTTGTCGTTCTGTTTAATTTGTTCATTAAAAGTATCAAAGTTGTTTTAAAATAAATTTAATATCAACTATTTTTTTCTGTAATCGAAAAGACCGTGGTCGAAATGAAAGACCGAAAGTCCTACAATCTTATTTCAGATAGTTATTTTTTCACACTACTTCACCAAACCGTTATTTGGTAATTTGTGAGCCTACTGTCTTCTGTGAGTGTGGTAGCCGTTTCTAAGGCTCTCTCTCCGGAATCAAACACTTATTCCACGTTACCCGTTATAACTTTGATAAGCTTTGATATAACCATCAAAAGTTGATAAGGTCTTACAATCAGTAAAGTTATCAAGAGTCATTAAATTATTGTTTTTCCGCTAGTTGGTTTTGATCTAATAAAAACACAGCTACCGAAGTCACAGCATTCTGTTAAATATTAGCTCTAATTTTACCATAGCTATCTTTTGGCAAAAGATTAAATTCCTTCTAACGAGAAAACTGCGGTTTTAGAGAAAGAGTCTCTGTACTGAGGTATGAATGACTTAATCTTTGAGATAACCAGATGACCACTGACCGAATCAACCATATATCTTTTGAGCATAGCTTTTGTGATCTTTGAAATTTAAGATAATTAAAAACAATAAAATGCCAACACATGCCGCCCTCATCTTAGAACACTTAGATAAATAAATTTTCAACAACGTGGGAAATATTTTTAGGATTGTCTTCAAATTTTATCTTGTTAATATAGGCAAACAACTTTTTCTTAATTTTAATTTTTGCAATTTCTAATTAATAATGTACGATTGTTTTTTAACATACATTAATTTAAAACCAAAAAAATATCAAGGCTTTTTAAAGAAAAAATCTTGATCAATTTATTGTAACCCACAATTATTGGAAACCAACCATGGAAGGGAGTTAGGAGCATATAAAGTTTGACAAAAAATATGGATTTTCTGCACTCCCTTTATTCCACTCTTTTCAATAATTTTCTCGTGTAGTTTAAGTCTCAAAAAAGGCGCTCCGAATACCAGACTATACAAATTAGTACGAAATTATTCGGTGAAAAGGTTTCCAGGTAGATTGAATATTTCAAGATTCACAAATTAAAATGCTTTTGTTAACCATAATACTTTCATCCCAACCGACTCGATCGGGAAACTAGTTCGAGTTGTCGACCCGTAATATCGACTCAAAATCAATTAAAGTGTTAAAAATTTCGAATTTGTTCGAAGCAATTTTTTAAAAAAAAGAATATATTTGATTTACTAGTTAATTTTATGATAATGTTTTGCAAAAGACTTTTTCCACATTTTAAACCACTGAATTATTTGAGTTTATTGTATATTGTATATTGTATTTTTTGAAGATTTAAAAATTTTCTGTAGTTTCTTATTTCGTCAATTTGTATTTTAACCACCCTACCTTTGGGTTTTTTTTATTCTTGAACCAAGATAATAATGTTTGTTATGGTCCTTTTTGACAATAATAGGTCGTAAAACCCGCTGTTTTCCGCTGTCTAATTCAATCATGGTTGCACCATGAACCATTGATAGAAAAACCATGTCTCTTTTGTCTCTCCACCTTAACACCATCATTTTCCTTTTTCTATAGACTTTTGTTGAATGAACGAGCGTCACTCGGGTTGTTGCGATCGGGAAAGTTTTTTGACGACGAGTCACGCTCGTTCAAAGTCGTAGGGTGGTTAACTTAATCTTTATTATTAGTAAAAATTATTTTATAAAAAAATCTTTGTAAATGTTTTGTGCATATTGAATTTTATGTTAATTGATAAAAAATGTATGATTTAAAATAAGCGTGTTTGTTTTACCGTAAATTGGGTTGACCAAAAAGTCATTACGTTTTTGAGTACGTCCTAATAAAAAGCTTGAAAATATAAAACAATGTGATAAATTTTAAATTCAATTATATATTCTGAAACCTTAATTTTCAGACTATGTTTATGCAAAATATTAATTGATTTTGTTTTAATTTATTACTTTACCGTCAATTCGAAATGGAAAATCACAATGAGCATATTCGTCATGTTTTGTTGCATTATTTTCGCAAAGGGAAAACCGCTGTGCAAGCTCATAAGAAGATAGGTTTTGTATATGGTAGTGACTCCTTAAAACTTTGACAGTGTCAATACTGGTTCTGAAAAATTTCATCTGAAAGATGCACCACGCTCCGGTCGACCAGTTGAAGTTGATGGCGACATAAAATAACAGCACTGATCAAATCTAATCCACGTATGATGACAAGAGAAGTTGCAGAGACTCTGGAAATATCAAAATCAAGTGTTGGAAGTCATTTAAAGAAACTTGGAATCGTCAGTAAACTCGATATGTGGTTAGCACATGAACTGAAAGAAATTCATTTGGTGAAACGTATAGACATTTGCGATTCCCTTTTGAAGCGAGAACAAAGTGATCCATTTTTGAGGCGCTTGATTACGGGTGACGAAAAATGGATTGTTTACAACAATGTGGAACGCCGACGATCATGGACAAAACGTGGTGAGCCTGCCAAAACGATCCCAAAAGCAGAAATTCACGAAAAGAAGTTTATGCTTTCCGTCTGGTGGGATTTTAAAGGAATTGTGTTTTTTGAACTCCTTCCGAGGAATGAAACCATCAATTCAGACAGATATTGTGGTCAGCTGGAGAAATTGGCTCTTTCAATTCAACAGGAACGTCCTGAATTGGTAAATCGAAAAGGAGTTGTAATTCAGCTTGATAACGCAAGACCGCATACAAGTTTCGCCACTCGCCAGAAACTCTTATCACTGGGTTGGGAGGTTTTGCCGCACCCACCGTATTCTCCAGACTTGGCCCCATCGGATTTTCACTTATTTAGATCACTGTAGAATTCCTTAAACAGAAAAACATTCGCCAGGGATGATGACATCAAATCGTTCCTAGACGGCTTTTTTGCTGACAAAGGCAAATGTTTTTTATGAATCAGAAATAATGAAGTTACCGGAAAGCTGGAAGAAAGTGATTGAAAATAATGGACAGTATACCGTGTAATTTGTGCATCCATGTCATTTTTTGATAATAAATATTTTAGTAAAAAGCGCAATGATTTTTGGCCAACCCAATAGATTGTTAAAAAAAGCAAAATAAACAATTCCTTTGAAAACAAACCGTTAAACGACGATGTGTTGCTCAAAATATAAATTTCTCGGATATATTCTTATTGTTTGCTTTCATCTAATGAATTACCACACAGGGCTGTTTATCGAACTCCACAAAAGATTACTACGTAAAACGAATGCGAATTCGAGTTGTCGCAAAATTGAGACTTGATCCGAGCTGACCATTCCCGGAAGAAACTCGTCCGTCGATAAAATATTGCAAACTCCATTAAAAAAACACAGATACTTCCAGGTTATCAAGCGCGTCGTAACTACCCGGTGACATTCCTTCACCAACCAAACTGAGATCATCGGGGATCGTCACAAGGATCGTGCCCCAATACATATTTTACAAGATTGTCATTTCAGATTCTAAACCAAATATTAAATAATATATTACAAGAAAAATATTTATTTTCCAAAAAATATACGTCTTTTGTAGTACACCTTGTACTGAATAAATCAATCCTCAATAATTTGCGATACTCATTCAAATATAATTTTTAAAAAATATAAAAAATAACTTGTAATAATTTTTACTTTCAGATGGGTGAGAAATTCAAGAAGATGGTCGTCGAGGATGTGAAGGGAAATCTGTCAACGGAGGCGATATTTTATTTTTAAGAGTCGCTGAATGTCGTAATTAACCGATAATTTGTTAATATATTTTTCTACTAAATTTCTCCTATTTCAAAGGTAATTTATTCTTTCAGAACATGGCTGCCAAATCTAATTAAACCAAAGATTCGCGATTTACATATTTTCTTTATTTAGTAAGTTTATTATAATTTTAGTGAATCTGTTTCGGCATTATAAAAGGAAATTATCTAAAAACGAATTTAATATATCACAAGACCCTTGCATTAAATTAAAATTATTCGTAATAATTTACTTTAGGGGCAGTTAAAATTGATTACATGGGGCACCTGTTAGCAGGGTAAGTCAAGTTGGTAAATATTAAGGCTGGTCTTACTATGAATGTGGTTGCAGAGGTAGTACAATATAGTACCTTATAAAGCCATAAGTCATTCACTACAGTAGTTCACTTGTTCCATGCTTAAAAAGGAACTTACTCTTCGAGATATTTTAAAAATACACTTTCAGATAATCGTCGAATATTGGCGGACACATTCCTATTGAAAAAAGAATAGGGCCGACAAATCATGTCAAGATTATGTTCGATCAACAAATCACACATCGGTCCATTATGTGGCCCCTCCTGTATCTGATCAAGAGCTCCAATAATGGCCTAGAGACTCCAACTATCAAACGTCTCCGTGCAATATCTCAACTCGACAGCCGATCCGTATTTCCACATGTAGTCGCCAAAAAAACCACTCACTTCCGTTTTGGAAATTCAGTTGAATTGTTTCACTTGTCCGATTTGACGGCCTAAATCACTATAATCGATGACTTGTTTTTTTAATAAAAAAAACTATTTTTTTTTCAAAACAAATCAAAATTTTAATTTTTCCAAAACAAAAATTACTCTATAAAAGACAGTTTTTGTTTATACGTTTAGCACTGCTTCAATTTTCTTAACTTATAATTTTTTTAATGTAATTTTTATTGCATATGTTCGATAATTAGAGTGGTTTGCGATGTTAATTGACCTCTTCGCTTTTTTCCTGTCTGTTTGATGCCGTTACTGGAGATCGTGGAGGTGACTGAAGGATTTAATTGAGTCATATTGTTGACATTTGTGAAATATTATTCGGAAAAGTGAACAGATGCGTGACCCCTAAAGATCGAAGAGCGAAGTGTACAGTTCTAAATCAAACGATTCTGTGATGAATCGGCAATCGACTCATGTAAATTAATTTGATTTTATTTTCCATCGGTGACTCTTAAATGTGATAGAGGGATTTCTTATAGTCCACTTATTATCAGTCATTATTCAATCTTTTCAATGTTTTAATTATTTATGTATTATTATTATGTACTAGCGCGCTCGGCCCGCTTCGCGGCCCTCTCTTGCCGGGGGTTCAATTTTTTTTATATTATAAAAGCCCAAGACACTCACTGCCTGTCTCACTGCCTCACTAACGCTGTAAGGTAA
>MQRK01207411.1:0-10261 GCA_001938485.1 Girardia tigrina | reverse complement strand
AATGAATTAATTCTCATTATTTTTTAGCAAATGGGGAAATAAATATTTTATTAAAATATTTACTCAAAACTTATTGGATAATAATTAAAATGATTATTAATTATTTAAAAAATATTAATATGATTTATTTATTAAATATTATAAAAAATAATTAACTTATTTAAAATTTTAAAATTATTTGAAATTAAAAATAAATTTAAACATTACATATTTTTAGATATTAAGAATTAAAATATTAATCATCCATTTAAACATCCATTAAACATACACATTCAAACACAAAACATCAAACAGTCAAATATTCCTCACACTGACGATGACGGTTATACCGTCGAAATTAATTGTCAAGAAAAATAATTATTATTAATATTAATAATAATAATCATTGATAACAGAGTGGGTGGCGCAGTGGTGTGACTGCGGCGGATTCGTGACGGTGGCGACTCCCGGAAAGAGAGGAAATAAAATAGAGTCATCTTTTTGATTTTTAAGGTTATTAAATTCCGTGACCTACTGAAAGCCTATCTTTCTGATGATTATCAACTTGTTACATGAATTTAGCTACACTTCCATGTCTAAACCATAATCTAATGCATTAAAAAGGAATTAATGATATCAATTTTTCTTTTTCAGTTACGAGCTTTAACAAAAAATATCTTCCTGCTTACGCTTCAAAGGTAAATTGAAAATATATTAAGTGAAAATCACGCAGTTTATGCAGTATACAAATATCAAAATTTTTTATATTAATCAAGCGGCTACAGACGATCTTCAACAGTTTCTTATGATAAATTTAAGTAATAAGTTAGAGTTTTTAATTAAGCATCCACTATTTGTGCGATGCGTGTTCGTATGAAACATTTCTTGAACAAAATTTTAAGAACCCATATTGAGAGATCCGCTAGAAAAGTTTAAAATATTCAACATGATTATAATATGTAGATTTGAAGTTTTCTGTGCATTTAGTAACCATTTTTAAAGAATATATTATTATAAGTATATATGGAGATCAACATGTTAAGACCTTTTAGAGACCTGTAGCTTAAATGTATGTATAGAAAGGAAGGTCAAGGAAATAAATTTACAGATTATCAGGTAATTTTAAAGTAATAAATTTGACATTGAAATAGTATATACAAAGAGTGGAAATCTCCACATTTAGCTTTAAAGATATTTTCTTTTGTATTAGTTCTAACATGGACTATATTATAAATATTTTAAATTGTGTATGGATGTAGTGTGTTCATTTGAGAGCGCTGAAATTGGAATTGTGATTCTCACAAAAAGTTGGAAAATTGGTGCTTAATTGGTCTTTGTGATAACTGATCATGCGAACAGAATATACATTTTAACATTAATGAAAATTTAATGTGATAAAATTTAAATTTAAAAAAGTAATTTATAAAAGTTTTATTGGGTAATTTCTAATAAAAGTAATATTTTTTCAAAATTAAAATAAACATATTTAATGTTTTAATTAAAGACATTTTAGAAGTTTGAATAATTTAATAATTTTTAATTAAATTAATTATTATTATTAATTATTTTAATTTAATTATTTTTATAATTTTAGGAAATTTTTTCGAATAATCATTAATAAATCTTATACATAAACAACACTAATTTAAATGATGACAAATGGTCAAAGAACTTTTTAATTCCTCAGAGTTGTGATGACTCAAATGTGATATTAATAAATGTTTACATAGTAATTGTGTCGGTGCTCTTAACAGACTTAAAATGTGGTAAAGTAACAATATCTAATATTTTATAAATGGTTCCTAATTTTATTAAATTTTTTTTATTAATATACTCTTATCCGAAACAAAGAACGAAGAATGATATTTTAACTTTTGTAAAAAACATTTTTCTGAATATTTTTGGAATTGTTTTTTATTTTAAATAAAATTAAGAAAACAAAGAAACTTTTGTCTTTTTAATTAAATTGTTTTTTATTAAACTTAATTTTTGGCTAAATTATTTTAAGTAATTAATATAATATTTTTTTAAAAATAAATTTAAATATATAATATAAAAATAATAATTTTTAGTTTTAATTAATAATAATTAAAAACACAATTAATTTAGTATTAGTAATAAATTTTATTAATAAAATATTAATATAATTTTTTTTAAAAAAATCTGTTTCTTTACTTTTAAAAGATGCAAAGAAAAAGGAAGCTTCTGATGTTGTTGGTGTAATTAAAATTTAGTCTCGTAGCAATCTTCGTTTTGTTGGATTCGTTTTGGATTTCGATAATTTCCGACAGGATTTTCCTTTCCTCCAAGATCTTAAATCTTATGTTTTACTTAATGTATTTCAGTGAAATCGATGTTCTGATTAACTTATGAAAGAAAGTCTGTTCTGTTTGAAATGTTTTTTTCTCATTTGCTTTTGGCCGACAATTTGTGAATTTATTATTAATAAATTGTTTATTATTTGGTTACGCTGATTTTATTTATCCTTAGAATCCAGAAATTTTATTATTTAACTTACAAAAAATAATAATAAGTGACATTAAAGAAAGAGTTTTACACTGTGGGTTTAGATTATTTTTTTTATTTGTAAATATAGAAATGGTCCTAATCTCCAATGGATGCAAAAGTAATTCAGTCATTAAAATGTTTTTTAATATATTTTATATTCATTGTAAATTATTATTTTGACATTATACTTTTTTATTTTTAGATTTTAAAAAATAAGTCAAAAAAAACTTTATTTTGACGAATGAAAATTGATTGTGAAAGACTACTAGAAATACGAATGAGGGACATGGTACCCAGATATATGCACTAAAAATGGATTGCATAATTAATGAGTAATGGACGGCAAGAGGTGAGCTACTTCCATGGAAAAAGTTTTTCAACGCTGTTTTCGTATATTTGAATTTTTCAGATTCATTCTTAGAATTGCTAGGAGCATGTATGTGATCAATAATATTTGTATAGTTCCATTAGTTTCTTTTCTCAGTCTTCCGCCACACTCTCATTTTACACCTCCATGAAGATTATTTGTCTTGTTTTCACTTGTCACAACAATACATATACTCTTCGTGAAGCATTTGGTCCTTCCCTTACTGTGACTTAATGATATTCATAATATTCGAAATTAATTTGTTTGTTTGCAGTTATTTGAAACAAAAAATAATTTTTATACTTATAAATTTATGGTTTTTTTAAATTTATATTTCAAAAATGTTTTTAAAATTAACGAATTAATAATAAAAAATAAACTTTGATCGGCTTTGACATCCTTTCGCAATCCTTATTTAGCGCATTTGTCGTGTCACGGAAAGATAGAGACAGTTTTCAAAACAATTTGAAGAAGATTCCTTGTCGCAAATTACAATCTCTAATATTAACGATAATTGTAAAAGGTGTATCATTCTTTACTGCTTAGATGATGCCAAAATATGATGCCAATTATCAAAAAATGAGTTTTTTTTGCTTTGGATACTTAAAAGAAAATGTTTGCAAATCAAGAATAACAGTAACTTCCGAGTTGAAGATAGCAGTTGAAAATTAATCTATGTAGTAATTATGATTAAAAATCGACCAGACTCATCCTTAGAGCCGTTCACTGTTAGGCCGCTTGTAGATAGGTGGTCTATCCCTAAATTTTGTATAATTAATTAATACTATAATATGATTATGATTTCTGTTTGTGTGAATTTCCCGATGATTAAAGTGATTCGTTTAAACAACGACGGGAAATTTACAAATTATTTATGATTATCTTTATAATAATTATTTTAATTATTTTACGATTATCTACAAATGTTTAATTTGTTTTTCTTGTATTTTTAACCCACTTTCCATGATACTATAGAGCTGAAATTTTAAGGGTAGTTGTATTTAGCTATGACATATCGATTCAACAAATCATCTGATCTCAAAAAATTAATTTTATTTTTTTGGAAAAAAATCGATTTACGATTATCTACAAATGTCTAAACTGTTTTGTTTTGCAATTTTAAAGCACTTCCACTGATGCTATCAAGTTATTATCGCTCAACACCGAATTCGAAACAATAAATAATAATTTATAATTACGATTTAAAAATTAAACCAGAAACTTTCAAAGACGAAAATTTAACTCCCCCGTCATACATGACGGGTCTCTTTCTAGTATTTTTATAATAGCAATATAATTGATTTATTTATTTCAATTATGAATATTATATCCCATTGCGAAATCCACATCGCTATGGAATGTATTTCTAGTTTCAATTTAAACCATTTGTCCGACTAATTGTAGGCTCTCATGATTATCCACTTGATAAATTTTATTCTATTATCCATACTAATCATTTTTGCTGTTATCAGTGCCTGGCTCAGAACGGTTCGAAATAATGTTTGATAGAAATATATGCCTGTCAGGTATCTCAGTGAAAGGTTAATTTTAGATGAAAAATTAACACCCTATTATGCAACAATCTTATATTTATTTTTATAAGTGCAGTCAGACACCCCACAATCAACAAAAACAATATCAAACCCTGTCATCGAGAGATTACGAAATGTCTGATATAACGATTGCCGTCCCGGCGATCGACTATTGTTTCGCCTCTGGAATTGAAATTCATGAATTGAAATGCGAATGTTCTGATAACAGGTTAATTTAGAGGATTTGGAATTGCATTCGTAGTGGTATCCCTACCAACGTGATCTGGAGAAGTCTCGGCGTCTGTTGTGGACTTGATAACATCACAAGATTTCCTCGCTCTCAGTCAGTGATGTCTCTATCTGCACGACACCAAATGTAATAACAACAGGTTAATTAAAAAAATATTTTTTAAACCACGCTTATATTTCACGAGTTTGTATTTAAACACGAATGAGTATCATAAATCGACGTATTTTGACTTTCACTTACGTTTTAAAATAGTTTTAAAATTTATGGGTGATTGCCGATGCATATTTAGTTGATCATCAAATGAATTGTAATGGTACTACTAAATTAGTACCGTAAATGCACAAAACATCTCAGACGAAAGATGTATAGACATTTTGAATCTGATCGTAAATGTTGATGTGTACATGGTACAGTGGATCATAATTGGTCATTTTTATATACATACCGAGATATGACAATTAACTGAAGGCTCACACTCTTTTATCCAAAACCGTGTGAGAGGATCAAAAGCTCTTGTATTTTTAGGCTTCTACAAGATACAGAGTCTATGATTCAATACCCTGTGCGTCAATGCTGAGTATCGTAGTATATTATTCTGTTATATCGCCAAATTTGGTTACGATTGTTTATTTTCAAAGAAACAGTTTGTAACTCTTACGGTTTAACTAAAAGAAAATGAGGCTTTTTATTCATCGATTATTGCGACATATTTAATAAATTTTCATCCAACCCCAAGAATCAGGATATTGATTTGGACAATGGTAAAATCGTTTTATGTTCTGAAATCCAAAGATTATAAAACTTCCCAATATATTTTTAGTGAATATTCATTATATTTAATTGAAACAATTTCTTTACAATAAAATAATTAATATCTCTACGGAAATTTTCCCATGGGTAAATTCGTTTCATCCTAATGGTACTTCAAAACGCCAAAAATAATAAATATTTATTTCTTTAAAGAAAAAAGTCTTTAATTCAATTTTATCAAAATTATATTTCGATATGAAATATCTTTACAAAAAAATTTTTTATTTATTGTATTTTTATTTATAAATATATAAAAAAACTTATTGCAAGTAAATATTAATTAAAGAATTAATTAATTTTAAAATTCTTAAAATGTTGAAAAAATATAATAAATAAAAAAATTATATATATATATATATAATTTTATATATATATATATTTAATATTTTTTTCAAATTTATTTAATACAAATTTAAAAAAACAAAATAAATAATAATAATAATAAAATAATATTTATTTTTTAATTTTTAAATAAGACATGAGTAGTACTTTCAGACAACGAAAAATTCATTTTTAGTTAAATAAGTGTCGTAGAGTTACTTTTCCTTTGCCGTTTTTTGTTCTTGAGTGATTGCAGTTCTCTTTCTGTCGCTTCTTTATCATGCAAATTTTTGCTGGCTTTATACTAAATTATTAAATTCTAGAGATCGGGAGGTTTTAATTTTTGTCTTTGGAGGAAAGGAAAATGATTCAACTGTTTACCATAATCCGTGAGCGCTTCGAACACGGTGCAATTATTTCTTTATAATTTAATTAAGATTTGATGACAGAAAAATAATAATATTTTTTGTATTAAGAAATATTGAAAATTAATAAATAAATAATATAATATTTCTTTATAATTAATAATAATTACTTGACATTTGATATTTCTTCTGATTTTTGTTTCTTTCAATGCCGATTTTTTTACATTTCTCATTAATATATTTTTATTTTTAGTTGAGTAAAATTCCGTCAGAAATAATAAAAAAACTTTTTTATTTATGAATTATTTATAATTTATTGAATAATAATAATAGTAATAATAATAATAATTGTAATAAAAAGAGAATTTGGATATATTTTCTCTTCCATTAACGTTATAGAAAAATTAGATAAAGAGATGAATACTATTTATTAGGAACACAATAGACACAAGATTGTTAATGAATATAATTAATTGCCAAATCATTCAGCGACAATAAGTATCTTTCTGGCTAATTCAAATTATTTAACCGAAATTGTCATGAAATTTGTTGTACAAATGGTGATTTCCCCGTTTAATCTGTTACTAAACATTTGTCGGGTGAACTCACAATGTAAGTGGTTTAGGTGCCGTAATTTGATGGAAATTCGTCGGTGAGACTACCATGTGAGACGAATTTCCAGTTCCGACAAAACTCGAAAACCCGGTAAATGAATTGTGATCCGGTTGGATGCGTCACAAAAAAATGGGGGAAACAGCTTGTATTTTGTTTCCAAAGTGAATAAAATCAGCGGATTTCGAATTATCCAGAATACTTAGACATTGAATAGGACAAATATAATTATATTACTTTGACATATGATGTCACATCATGCTCTGTTGTTGACAATTATCAATTAATTCTTTGACTTATTTTTCAAAGTTGTACAATGGAGAACTATAGTTGAAGTTGCCTTTTAAATAATTGTACGTTCGAATCGTTAGAGTTGAAAAGGCTAGAAATATTATTTGGATTTCTGCGATAGTGTGAATCCATAAATTATGTCAAGTTCGAAATCGCTGCAATTTGGTCAACATTATCGAAACTCACAAATTACTTTGATGGTTGTTGTCCAATGAGATGGCGGTATTTGACGGAGAATGTCATTACCATTGGAGTGTTGGTCTCGATCAATTTTCCCAATATCTTAAAACATTAATTCAAAACATCAAAAGCGATAAATTTGATGTTATTTCCATGTTAAGACTGATTTTTCAAAGAAAGAACGACTAAATCCAACCATCTAATTATTTAATTTATTATTATTGATCGAATATATAAATTATATATGATATTAGTAGTTGGCTACTACAACAATAATATTAATTTTAATAATAATTGCATCTTCGATTTAATCATTTGATTAAATAAATCATGAAACTTTATTCAGTTTTCATATCCCTAAAAACAAGTTTTACTTTGTTCTTTTGAGGAATTTAGATGAGAAACGAGGATTGCAAATTATTAGTGGACTTTGCTTGATACTGATCGCTTTTCGCCTAAATAAATTATCAGTGCGTAATATGATCCGATTTATTATTAGATGTCACAATCATTTCTAAAAAAATCATTATCACTTTCAGTATTAAGTATAGACAGGAATAACGTAGAAGCGTCATGGTTTTAACTAATTTTTATGTATGTAACTGATAGGTTCAAAAAAGGATATTAGTAATTTATAAAAAACTTTGAATAGAATATTCACAATCATAAATAAAAAGATTGTCTGTTTGTTTGTTACCGGATCAATTGAAGACATTGAACTAAATGTGTTTATACAGCCAAAGCTCTACTGAATTACAGTACCAAAGATCATGACTGGTCCTTTCTGACTGGGAAACTGAAGCGTGTCCGTGCACTGAAAGTTCACATTCTTGCATCTCTGTATGGTTTCTACTTGATACAGAGTCTATGGTTCATTATCCTGTACGCCAATGCTGGTATTATAGTCTCTACGATACTCAGTTATCCATCCAGTCAGGGGAGGCTTATTATCACACTAGTTTACAAAATAAAACGCTTTTATTTTAAAACATGAAATCGCAAACAGTAATCATTAAAAATAAAAATATGATATAGACTATTCGAAACATCATAAACGAACCTTTTGTTGACCTGGACAAGACATTGATCCCACCGCTACACATTAAGTTTGGGATAATGAAACAGTTTACGCGCGCTCTGGACAAGGATGGGAGGTGCTTCGACTACCTCTGCCGAGCCTTTCAACGACTGACCAATGAGAAGGATTTTAGTTTTTATATTAATTCATGAAGGTTACGATTGTCGCTGCATTATAATTTTCATCTGCATTGGTTCATCATTAAAGTCCACAAACTTATTCAACTTATAAAGAATGAAAGAAACATTTTATGATCTCGTCTTTAATTTTTATTTAATTAATCACCTTCATTTAAATTCTTATGATATAAAATTTTATTTATTTATTTGTAATAAATAATTTTTTCATCTTTCAATTAACAACGAGTAAAAACAAAATAAAATTGTATTTAGTCACTAATAGGAATTTAATTTTTCAAAATAATCAAAATGTTTTTTGTAAAATAAACATAAAACGATTATTTCGTTTACCAAAAAAAATGAAAGTTGATTTATCTCTCAAAATTAATTAATTTTATTTAAAAAATTTGATTGAATTTATTAAAACATTTTAATCAAAGAAATTATTAGTTCGAATTCTTATTACTTTTAACTATGACAAACCTAAAAAAAATAATTATACAATTTATTATTACATGGTCATACATAACAATAATAATAATAATAATAATATAATACTAATAATAATAACATATAATAAAAGATAATATAAAATATATTTGTATCAGTATAGAAAAGATGTACTAAAATCATTTTTTTGTAAATAAAATTATTACTTTACATATTACAACAAAATAAAACTAGTTCTTGAGATTAAAAAAATTATATTTTAAAAAATATTCAATATTTTTTAATTAAAATTTATGCAATATAACGTACATTCAATTATATCAAGTATAACTATGTGCATAGATAAGAACACTTAACTTATTATATTAGAAATAATTAAAATATATAAAACATAATTCATAAATTCTTTTGGTAATCAATAATTAATCATGAAATAATCATTTCGTAGACCCATAGGAACGTGGTCCCAACGATTGATCATGTCTCGCCAAACCGATTTGGTTGAAGGTAATGCCTCAGCCAGAATGAAACACATCACTGATTTACAATGGCCAAGTCACTCATCATGAGCAGCTCGACATACTCTTATAGATATCATCGAGCTGTCTTTACTGAATGAAAATCTGAATATGTCAGCAGTATCTTATGTAAAATCGGTGGCAAATAGCGTCGTAATCAAATTTAGTACCATGACCAATAAGGGATTTTGATTGATACAAAAATTGATGATAAAGTTGGATATCTCAATTTTGTAACGTATCAAATTCACGTCCTACTTTTTTATAAATATGATTAACCTGGTTCACATTCAAACATAATTTTATGCAAAGTTTTCAAAATAAACACCTTTACATGAAGTACAATCATGAGAATCATTGGATCAATTTGTCATTTGGAAATAAATTTAAACAATATTGACCATATTTTAAAAAACAAAAGATATGCTATTTCAAAATATGTTTTTGTGGTAATATATGTTAGAACAACTAGCTTAATTCTATAGCTAAAAAATGAAAGATAATAAATTGTAGAATTTATTAGATTATTTCTAAATCAAAAATAGGATTAATAGTGATATAGAACTTTACTAAATGAGCTGACTGATATTGTAAATTTATCAATAAACTCACTTAATGCGTAATATAAACTACTTAAAATTGATAAGTAGATCCATTTCAAGTAATATAGTTCGGGAACCGTTTATTTCCTAATTCTGAGACCTTAAAAAGTTTTATTGATCAAATTTTCACATTATCATTTATTGTAATCAAAAATGTGTGTAAAGTTTGAAGAAAATTGTGACAAAATTTCAAGTTGAAATATGTAAAGATATCCTGGGATATACATTAGATGCTCAAAGCTATGGTCGCTGTATAGAGCATCTTTGACTTGTGTTATT
>MQRK01207403.1:2767-15903 GCA_001938485.1 Girardia tigrina | reverse complement strand
GGGTCCTTCCAGACCCCTTGTTTGGGTTTTGCTAGCGGCTTCTTAGCGAAAGACAGAGTTGCTGGCACTGTCGATCCGTCTACTCATTTAGCCTAGATCAAGGGGACCCCCCCTTCTATGCAACAGACAACTTGCAATAGACAACCGTACACCAACCAGTAATAACTTCAAAGAATCACAGTCCAGGTTACATATGGTGTGCGCACCTCGCATTGAACAGACCAGAGGATGCCACACAACAAGTGAGAATAAGAAACTATAAATACAGCAGTTACTCTAGTCCAAAATGACACACAGGACCCAAAATAACCATTGCCATAAATTAATCAATTTTTGCAACAATATAAATCGCATTTTATGGACGCAAAGATTTCGAGGACGAACAAATTTGAGAAAACCGATAAATTCCACGAAGAAGATTACGATAGACAAGAACGTTCCTCCGGGTTAATTGAGAATCAAGAGCCAACTATCAAAATGTAAATTTCATAATGTTTGAATATATGTTTTATTTAATTTACCTTTGTTATTTATTCAATTTTTTTATATTCTAATTTATAATTGTTGTTGAGAAACTACTTTAGTTAGAACAGCCCTAAGTCATCGCCGTCGTCACTGTCCTCCATCCTGCTAGAAAAATCATCGTCAGATTATAAATACGCAACCAATAGTTAATGTGAAATCTGTTTGTGAACATTTAATTTGTGAATCCTCAACGATCAACTGTGTAGAAATATTCATTTTGTCAGTTCACTTGTCGATAGCTACAAGAGTAAAGAAGTTTCAATCGATAAGGAATTAGCTGACATGCGCAGGTGTCTACAAGTGTAAATACTATTGACTCCTGATTCGCTGCAACTCTATTGGTTATAAATTATTGAAATTCTATCAATTTCTGTGTTTTAGATATACATTTATTTAATTGCTAAAACAGTCCTTTATTTTATAGGCGTTGATTTAAAATTATTATAATAGATCGTTTAAGTATAAATCACTGAATTATTTACTTATTAATGTCGTCAAAAGATGGAACTCTAAATCTAGAGTAATAGAAATAAGCGATATCAACAAAATATATAATAATGACCTAAATAATCACTTGCCCTTATAAAAATGGATTAATCTAGTTATTGAGGTGCTTACTATGGAAGGCTATAATTAAAGCAGTAGATAAGAGAAAGCTGAGAGATAAGAGAATTAAATTAAAAGATAGATACACAATTCGAACTCAACGATATCAAGTATGATACCAGCATGAACGAAACATTCATCAAGTCGTGAAATAAACAGACTTTTGTGATCAACATAAAAAATATTTATATAGCTATTTATGAATTTGAATTTTTATTGGCAGAATTTTGATCAGAAATGTGGAATGGCTAAAGCAAATTAAATCGATGGGGATGTGAGGAATATTTTGTGTGTTGATGTTTTTGTGTAGTGTTTACATGTGTTGCGGTCCGAAATGCACTACAAAATATTAAAAAAAAGAAGAAAACGTATAATAAAAAGAAAAGAAAACCATATGGTATAATACATATATTTAAAGGTCTATGACAAAAGGAAAAATTGTTTTTTTTGTTCCCGATCCCCTCGAAAGCCGTGAAACATTTTAGATGTCGCAGGGAGACTAAAAACAGCCACATAAACGAACGAAATAGATAAAGTCAAAAATTACCCGATGACGGAAAAGGAAGACCAACCCCTCCCCGGATAGCACCTGTTGTGAAGGTCCAAAATAATAACCCGTTGAAGATTTTTGTGTCCCGAGAGAAGTTATAAATCTTAAAAGTAATAAAAATTAATTAAAATAAAACCGAAAAATAATAAAGTTCCTTACCGAAACAGTGGAGCTAAGAGGTCATCCGATCCCCTCCGTGTAGCCCCTCACGAGACGAATCCATGAGCACAACTTGTGAGACAACCGAGGATCCCTGAAAGAAGTTATTCACCCTGAAAGAGAAAAGATTAATTAAAAATCAGATACAAAATAGCAAAATCCCTCACCGAAGTATCCAATGGAGTTAAGGGGTCAACCGAACATCCCTTGAGAGATCATCGCGCGGGCAATCCGTGAGCGAAACCCGCAGAGCTGTACGACCTTCCGGAGAAAAGATATAGCCCCTGAAAGATCAAAAATTAATTAAGAAATATACAAAATTAATTAAAATTGCCATGAGTTAGCCGCGATTCCAAAAACAGACATCAGCTGATGCTTCCATGTGAATCATCCGTGAATCAGCCGCGCGCGTGTTCTGAAAATAACAACGTTTGTATCAACACACAATTTCAAAATCCTATAGTAAATCAAAAATTACCAAAAATTTTTGAAGACACGAACAAGCTCGACCAACCAACATCGTGGAGTTTTGTAGAATTCTCGCTGGCAGCAGACGATTGGCCGAGAAGGGACAACAGGACAACCTAGCTAAGGTATAAAACAGGAGTCATTTTTTAACTAAGTCGCACTTTTGAAGCAAAATTTGCACTTATAAAGCAGAAGAATATTTACAAACACCTACGACACTATTCCAAAGCGAACTTCGAACGACATCGTCCACGACAACTGAGAGCGAGAACCGGAACTCCCGAACCGAAGTGGCCAATGATTTTAAGTAGCCACTTACAACACAATCAAAGCTCTTAAAGATGTCAGAGATAAAAACAAAAAGAAATATAAAAGTCTGCTAACTGAAGCAAAGGCGGTACATAAAGGATTGACTGTAATATTAGGAGCAATTGTTGTGGGCTGTTTAGGATCAATACAAAATATAAAATTTGAGAGCATTTTGTGAACTTTATTGATTATTTTATTTGTAATTGAAAAATTCAGAGAAATTTGAAACAAAGATGAAATAAAATTTTTAATTTAATACATCAACTTTTGTATGGAACAATGATGAAATATTATCCGAATAAATATGATAAATTTTCATTATGGCAGTTCTCTTATCATAATTATGATGATTAATAGTATTGCTTTCACTTAGATTCATCAATCAATTTTCAATATCTCCAATCATAATCTGAACTATACTTGAGAAGATTATTTTATTTAAAAATATTTAATTTAAATTTTATTGGCTGAAATAAAATATTTTTATAGTCATTTTGAAACATTAATTTGATTTTAATTATTTAAAAAATTATAAAAATAAAATTATTAAAATTATTTAAAAGTTGCAATAATAAAAATTTGAATATTAAATCTAAATTTTAATAAATTAGTTTCAGATTATAAGAAATTAAATATTGATAATCAATCTGGTTAGGAGAGGCACAATCCCAAATCAACATACAACATTTAAACATGCAAACATTACACAAAAACATCCACACACCAAATATTCCTCATAAAACTAATTATTGTTTATAATTGATTGGGATAAACATACATTATTTAAAGTTTATCTTATTTTATATTTAAAAGAAAAAGAAAAAAATAATCGTTATTCACAGACGAAATTTGTTTATTGAAAAATTATAAAAAAAATTAGACTTTCAAAAATTACACCATAAATAAATGAATATTTAAACATAAAACTAAATAAATAGAAGGACTTTTTAGGATTTGCGATTTTCACGCCGGATGTTTTTGAGGTTTGTGACACCGTTTATTGTCAATTATTTTTGAAATTTATATACAAATCTCAACGAAATTATTTGTATTCTGTAACGAACATCTGCATACATGACATTTATCGCGATTTCTTGAACAACTCTAACAAAATATGTGACCACAATCTAATCTTATTTTAATTGGTACAACATGGCAAACAATGCACATCTTTATTGATATTTTGATAGTTTATTTCTTATTTTCTTTCAAAAAAAGATATCACTTAGCAAAACGATATCTGTGTTTCTTAATGCTTTAGTAAGGCTACTCCAAACGATTTCGTTCCATTTATTTCATTGCCCACTTGAACAATTGCTAATCTGAGAATGAAATTCTTATTGCTAGTTTTTTGTCTAAGATCCGGCGATTGCACCATTCGAACTAGTTTTACTAGTGGAGATGCGCTCTCAATTTGAGCTACTACAACCGCTCTCGTCTTAGCTCACCACCATCGGGAAAAGATCGATTGATTGACACATCTGAAGTTTGTGATGTATTCGCTGTTTGTTGGCGAAAACTATTTTATCATTCACGAGATGCGTTCGAAGAACTTCTCTGACGGGTGAGAAATAACTCGTTTGATTCTCTGTATCATTTAATGGTGATGTGTTATTTAAGTCATTCTTTTTGATCGGACCTTTATCACTGAATTTATCGAGAAACCGTGCAAACATCTTAACCGCATTCTCATGCAGTCGAATGAGAATACTGTCGCACGGTTTTATCAGTTATTTCGATTTATCAAAACTGTTCCTCATCAAAATGTAACCGACTTCATCGCTAACTGCAGAATTTTGTTTTGCAATTACCAATAGTAATTTCACACAATTATTTTGTAAATCGAATAATTGAAATGAGATTTCATGATTAATTTGATCAAAATTTGTAATTGATCGGGAATCGCAGTAGCTGGTGACTCTTCCAGTCCGTTCTCTATCAGCCCGGCTGCAGACATGCAATCAACTGGACCACAGTCGTAGTCAGTGTCTTAATATATGTCCGGTATACACTCACTATCAAACTCCAAGAGACCATCAAACAAAAATTTGTTGACTATCCCATGTAATTTGTCTCCCCTCGCCCTAGCATCTCTTTTCAACGCATTTTCCTAACCATTTAATCTTTCCTGTCGTCTAACTTGGTCAAATATTGTTTCTTATTCATATATACTTGTCGTTCTCTATATCTATACATTCCAACGATTTTTATTATTGTCCCATTTCCGTTGGTTACGTTTTTTAAAACTTATTTGGGTTTTCATAATATTTTGTTCGTAGATGTCCTCTTTTTTGACAATGGTTACACTTAATGTTCGGATATTCTCTTCTTACATGACCTTCCTCATGACATGCACAAGAAATTATTTTTCTGACTTTATAATTTCGACTTATACTTTCTTTTTACTTCTTCATTCATTTTGTGGCCCCGTAAATTCGGCATCAATAAATAATAAATGTTCCCTCATTTCTTCACTTTTAATAGGTTTCCTTATAAACTTTTTCTCTTGTTAAAATCTTCCGGGGTTGGATCATATTGCATCCTCTGTAATTATTCTGAATAATTATTATTGTAATTATTATTGTGTAATATTACTAGGATCTCTGATTTATCGAATATCGACTCTGCCGGTTCTCCTATTCTGTACAACTGTTTTCTCGCTTGCTTTGGAGTTAAGATTATTAATGTTCCTCTATCTCTGCTTTGATATCTGATTCTGATTATTTCCCTTTCTGAAATTTCTGCTGACAATTTGATATATTGCGGATTGATTTCGATTGTAACTTCCTTGAATATATTCATTAATTGATTTTCCTCTGGTTCAATGATTGCTAAACTTTTTCGACGTGCTGCCAATAAACATCTTGGATCTGTTCCCATTGTTCCATTTGATTTTATTCGATAATTTGTTTCCTCTCGAAATGTCCATCTTCGTGGTTTAAATAGAGACAAAACGCTTATTGAAATTGGAAGTTTTACTATTTCTTGATTTCTGGCTAATTCTTTACACTCTTCTCTTTCTTCTTGTTGTCCATATATGATTAATTTGTTATCTTTTTCCGATGTCCTCCTTTTCAATATTAAATTTCGTCTTGTGATTATCATGTTCAAATCTTGATATTGGATTATTCTTCTGATCAGGTCGTTTGCTAATATTCCACTCTGTTCTTTTGATTCGTTTTCTGCTTTTACTGATCCAATAATTACTGTTGCTGTCAGTGCGATTAACCATACTGTAGTTATAGGAATGAATACTCTAAGTGCGATTGCCATCCATCTATATTGTCTGATCTGTCTCATAGCTGGATCTTGTGATTCTTGTTCTGTTATTCTTGTTACATTTGGAACATTGTAATTCGAATTGCTTGGTGCTGTTGGTACTAATGGTAATCTTCTTCTTTTCGGTGGAGGTCTTGTTATAGCATCTGGATCTGTATATATTTCTTCATTCATCAATCTACTTAATCCATATTGATCGTAAAACTTTTCACTGTAAGTCGCATATGGTAATCGATGTGGATCATATGTATTTGTACTGATCATATTAATTTGTGGCCTTTCTAATTTGCTTCGTAACGGATAATCTCGATATGGTTGACCTTCTTCTTTTGTTCGGACTTTTCTGGCAACAACTTCTGTATCTTCGGCTAATGTTTCTGTTGGCTTCCTTTTACTGTTATTATTTACGATTGGTTTACATTTATTTGCGTGGACATATACTGGCTTCTTTAGAGGATCATCTTCCCAAATCGCTTTGATATTTGTTGGGGTAGTTGCAACTACGATAAACGGTCCTTTAAATGGCAATCTCAATTTTGCTACGGTATTCGGAACAAATTGTGGTATATTTATCATTACTTTATCTCCAACTTTTATATTATGCGGCTTCGCTGTCTTGTCGTATAATGCTTTCATAGCTTCTTGATGGAATTGAATTTTGTCTCTGATATCTTTCCATATTTCTGACATCTTCTCTCTCATAAAATGAAATTGTTCTTTTTCCTCCATATATTGATAACTTGATGACTGTAATTCTAGATCGATTGGTAAATTCGTTTCTCGTCCAAACATTCCCATGTTTGGAGTTTCTCCTGTCGCTTCGTGCGGTGTTGACCGTATCGCATACATAACCAATGGTAAGATTTGATCCCAGTTTGTCTGATATGTATTAGTGTAGCAGGATAAAATATTGATCACTGTTTGATTAACTCATTCTGTTTGTCCATCACATTGTGGGTGATAAGGGGTGGTTCGTAACTGTTTCGCTTTCATCTGTTGATTTATTTCCTTGAATAACTCCGACATGAAATTCGTTCTTTGATCGGTCAATATCTTTTTCGGTATACCATATCTACAACATATGCTTTTTATGTAAATTGTCGCTACTGTTGTTGCTTTCTGATCTGGCATTGGAAATGCTTCTGCGTACTTCGTCAACAGATCTGTTACCATTAATATGTATTTATTTCCTTTCTCTGTTGTCGGTAATGGTCCAATAACATCCATCGCTATCGTGTCCATTGGTGCGTTTGGCACTGGTATTGGTTGTAGTGGAACCCTTAATTTGGTTCCCGTTCCTCTTCTACTACTACATATTAGACACTGATTGATATATTCTTGAACATTTTTTTTCAACGTTGACCAAATATACATTAATTGTAAACGACTGATTATTTTTTTGGCTGATAGGTGGCTCCTAATGGTCCTGAATGATAGTGATGTAATAGTTCTTATCGTAGTTTTTCTGGTATATATACTACATTTCTCTCGTTGTAATGTGCCATCAAATATTCACCATCCACAAAATATCGGTATATATTC
The DNA here is from genome assembly GCA_001938485.1 of Girardia tigrina. Lineage (NCBI taxonomy): Eukaryota > Metazoa > Platyhelminthes > Tricladida > Dugesiidae > Girardia > Girardia tigrina. Next base: position 8,465 of record MQRK01207403.1, on the reverse strand, counting down.
TTTTTTAGATACTTTTCCAATTTCTTGCCACACTTTATGCTTGCTAATTCTTTTCCTTTGAGTACATCTCTGATTACTTTTGCTTCTTCATCTTCATTCTGCTCCTTCAATAAGTCAATTGGATCGATTCTGTGCTGTTGTAACAAATTTATTATTCCATCCCTCTCTTGCGGTATTCTTGACATATAATCTGCATTTGCATTTGCTGATCCTGATCGAAATCGTATGTTTGGAGTGTACTTTTGCAATTCCATTGCCCATCTGGATAATCTATCGTTCGTATCTTTATGATTTCCGAGCCATACTAACGGTTTATGATCGGTTGTGATTATTATCTCATGACCTAATACTAATTGTCGAAAATGTCGTATTGCCAATAATATTGCTAGCGCTTCTCTTTCTGTTACCGTATACTTTTGCTGACATGGAGTGAACTTTTTGCTAAAATAAGCTATAGGATGCTCTTTTTCATCTGTTCCGTATTGACTGAGAACTGCACCTGCGGCATATCCGCTTGCATCTGTAGCTAAAATGAATGGTTGTTCGAAATTTGGATGAATTAACACTGGTGCAGTAGTTAGCTTTTCCTTTAACATTTCGAATGCATCTTGTTGTTCCTTTTCCCATAAGAATCCTCTATCTTTATTCACTAACATTTGAATTGGCTTGACCAAGGTAGCAAATCCTTTTAAAAACTTTCGATAATGATTTCCTAACCCAAGTAATCTTTGAACTTCTTTTACGTTTGTCGGAGCACTACTGTTTTTCAATTTCTCTACATTCCTCGGATCTGGTTCTTTTCCTTCTGATGATACTATATGGCCTAGAAATGCTACTCTTTGCGCTGCAAATTCACACTTTGATGGTTTCGCTTTCAAATTCCATTGTCTCATCCTTATGAAGACTGATCTCATTGCTGCTAATAATTCTGGGAACGTTTTCGCATAAATCATTATATCATCTAGATATACCATCACTTGAGGTATTTTATGTGTCACATAGTTCATCCATCTCTGGAATGATGCGGGTGCGTTAGTCAACCCAAACGGCATTCTACGAAATTGGTATAAATCTTTTCCTGCTGAAAACGCTGTCTTCTCTTTATCTTCATCTGCCATGGCAATTTGCCAATATCCACTTTTCAGATCCATCGTAGTAAAATATTTTGCACCATGTAATGATTGTAACATATCAATGATATCCGGTAACGGGAATGTGTCCTTCTTGGTTTTTGCATTCAGCTTTCGATAATCTATACAAAATCTTGTTGAGCCATCCTTCTTCTTTACTAATACTACGGGTGATAACCATGGTGAACAACTTGGTTCAATTACTCCTGCTTTTAACATCTTTTCGATCTCTTCATCGCATATTTCCTTGTCACATTGAGCATATCTGTAGCACTTTTGTTTGATTGGTGTCTCATCCAATAATGGTATTGGGTGTTTTACCGCAGTACATTCTGTCAAAACATAATCGTGCTTCGCAAATACATCTTTATACTCCATTATCAAATCTAATAGTTGTCTTTTCTCCTCTTCTATTAGCTTCTCATTCGTTATTTTGATATCGTCTTCTGTTATCGTTGGGGTTTCCATCGGTTTTATATCTTTTACTTCGTCTACACGAATTACATGACCCATCCGCGAATTTGGTCTGATTTTTTATTTCATCATCTGTCGTGTTTATAAATTGTAACGGTATCTCATACGGTTCCTCTAAATTGGCGACTACAGGGGCTGCTGTTATCTTGTAACTTTTCTCAAAATGCTCATATGGTTCAAATATCACCTCCCCTCTTTCTTTGAGCGGCGCCTCGACGCATAAATAAACTTGCGTTCGTGGTGGGATTCGTAATTCTTGTTTTGCCACTAACTCGACTGTCTCGAATGGAGTTCCATTTTTATGTAACAGTTTCATTGTCTTAAGATCCAATATTCCGTCTAGTATCAATTTTGTCATAAGATCTGTTCCAATTAATAGTGGTACATTTAGTGATGAGGCTATATTTAGATTTGTGATAAGCTTCACATCTCGATACTTTAATTCGCAATTGAACTTCCCTTTAAATTGTACTAAGCCTCCATTTACTCCTGTTGCCGTATTTGAACCTGTCGATAAACTAATTCTTGAATACTCATTGGGCTGTATAACTTTGTAGTGAACGACTGAAATATTTGCTCCAGTATCAATTAATGCTTCTGTGGGTCGTCCGTTCAGTATTACTTTAATCTTTGTTAGTGGTCCACTCTTCTCTGTCAATATATTTATTGTCGCTGTACCATAAGTCAGATGATTTGCTGAAAGAACTGCCATTTGTAAACCTTCGTCTGCAGGAACTTGATTACGGATTTCATTATCGATTATTAGTGGATCCTGTCCTGTATACACTGGTGGTGGAACTTGCGGTGGTGGAACTAATTGTGCCAACGGATAATATTTTGGTAAACCTCGATCCAAACTTGATTGCTGTATTCTGGCTAATGTTCTGATTGGCTTGGTATACGGTCTGTTCGTCGTCATTCTGTGTTCCAAATATTCAGGTTGATATTTTGTAGTATCTATTACTGGCATATTTCCACTATTATTATCATCATCATCACTATCACTATGATTTTGATGTGCCTTCCGCGTATGTTTGCCCAATTGCGCATCTGTCATCGGAGGTAAATTGTTGAATGCCTTTAGTATCTTTTTCAATCTTCTAATATCTTTTGAATGACCATATAATATAAGTGATTTTGCTACAAACGGAAGTATGCCCGCTGTCATCTTCCAATTTACTTTCTTTTCCCTTCGGTATATGTCGAAACAAGCTAATAATTGAGATACCGCGTATAGATCACATAAAATGAACAAAGACGAGCTTGGATATTGTGTTACAATGATAGGGCTGCTGGTAATTTAGTTTTAACTCAAAATTTTGAACACTTCTTATACGGTAAAAGTTTTTTACTAAGAACTGAAATCCAATAATACAACATTTTCAAGTGAGGATAAATTTTCTTAGTAGTCTGGATATGAAAATGGAATATCGGAAAGGTGAAAAACACACGAATGCAGATGCAATATCGAGAAATTCCTGTGAATTATGAAGTGAGTGTCAAATAATGCACAAAGAAGCTAAGAAAGGAAAGATTAAAACACGAAGAATCAAAAAAGTTCAAATGGCTGATAGATAAAGACGAAATAAATCAGATCAGAGAAGATATTAGAATTGTAAGAACAAGGAAATGGATACTGAAAGGCAATATTGTTAGTTCTCAGATTGGGATGAAAAGTATTACATATTGAATGATAGAATTAACTGAGAGCAAGACATTTGATCGTCATAGAGATGATCAAAATTGTGAATGTAATAAATTTTCTGTCAAATGTGTGAGTTCTCTTAACAAAGGTCGTTGCGATAGCCTTTGACCTTTTAGTTGAACCCAACATTAGAATTTAAATGAGAGAAGATTAATTAAAGTAAATTAAATTAATTAAATTAAATGTAAACGTAAAAAGTAATTAAATTAAATATATATATATATATATATATATATATATAAGTATGTATAAATCTATATATATATGAAATCATAACGTTCATATGGTTTAGTGATGACGGACATTATTAAATAATACTATATCCGCACTCACAACACAAATCACATGAAATATTGTTTTTTCTGACACGTATTTTTAATTTTGATCTTATTGTCTTTGGAAAATTCGAATCACGGTTTATATTCGTTTATTTGTGAAGGTTTCGTTTCTAGGTTGTTAATTGATTTAAACAAAGCGATTGGTTTTCGTGCTTTGTGTTTTTTTGTTCACTTTTGAATTGTATTTTAAATGGATCAATCATGTCATTACAATCATGCATGAGTGTGTGTATCAAATGAAATAAATAATTTATGTAATGTGTAATTGGCTGTGTGCATATGCATGTGAGAAATTGCGAATCTGATTGGCGAATGGTGCGTATATGTGCCAAAGAAATATTTGTCACAATTTCAATGTTAAAAAAATCAATGTTTTGTCTGCGAATTATAATTTGAGTGATTTAAAAAAAAAGCTTTGTCACTTAGAAAAATAATACTATAATTGCTCTAAAATGTAAAAACATGACCAATTTACAAAAATGTTTCTGCAAAGTAATCGATTAATTTTTGTGCTAAAAAATAAAAAAAAATAATTCATTTTTTGCATTAAATGACTTTATTTCACTATATCGTTATGATTTAATGAAATGACTTTATAATATTTTTACTTCTTGATCATTAAAAAGTTACAATAAAAGGATAACGTCGCGACTTTCGATTCCCGATCAATAACGAATTTTGATCAAATTAATCGTGAAATCTCATTTCAATTATTCGATTTACAAAACAATTGTGTGAAATTACTATCGGTAATTGCAAAATCAAATTCTGCAATTAGCGATGAAGTCGGTTACATTTTGATGAGCAATAGTTTTGATAAATCGAACAAACTGATAAAACCGTGCGAGAGTATTCTCATTCGACTGCATAAGAATGCGGGTAAGATGTTTGCACGGTATCAAACGAGAATCAAACGAGTTATTTCTCACTCGTCAGAGAAGTTCGTCGAACGCATCTCGTGAATGATAAAATAGCCAACAAACAGCGAATAAATCACAAACTTCAGATGTCTCAATCAATCGATCTTTTCCCGATGGTGGTGAGCGAAGACGAGAGCGGTTGTAGTAACTCTGACAGTCAAATTGAGAGCGCATCTTCACTAGTAAAACTAGTTCGAATGGTGCAATCGCCGGTTCATAGACAAAGAACTAGCAATAAGAATTTCATTCTCAGATTAGCAAATGTTCAAATGGGCAATGAAATAAATTTAAATGACGAAAATTCAATAAATAGTGATAATGATTCAAATTTTGAATTAAATTTAAAAAATCAGCAAGTTGTTCAAAAGATTCTTGGATCGTGAATTGCAAGCATTTCTGATATATTAGATGTAANATCGAAAGGTTCGGAAAGAGAATTTGATGAATATTATCTAAAAGAACGCGGACTTTCATACATTTATTGTGAGTGGAAATCTGCTGAAACCGTCTCAGATTCAACATTTTCATCAAAATTAAAACGACATAAGAATATGAAAATTAACAGTGTTGATGAACCAGATGAATATCTCTTTAATCATGATTATGTAGAAATTGATAGAGTTCTTGTGTGTAAGAAAATAGAGTTATTACAAATGGATAATTCAAAAATCGAAGAATTAAAGCTTCATGAATCGTTGGAAAGTTCTCCAATCAAAGTCCTATTTCAAAATTCAAATCTCAATCGTCAATTTTTGTTCCGAACAAAGGATATCGGAGACATGAAGTCAATCACTGTAGCTAATGCCGATCGAGCCATGAATCTTGATATGACGATTGAACCTCTCGAGTTGAAAGTTGGTAAAGAAACCCATAAATCTTCTGCTGAGATACAACAGATATACAATATTAAAAATATTTTGCAAAAAGAAAACTTGATAAAAATTTAAATGAAAAGTCAAAGAAAAAGTAATTAAAAGTCAATTTATTATAAATAAAAGAATTATATAACAGTTAATACGTTACATTAGGTAAACGAAAGACAACTCTTTCACAACTGGTCTCAGACTCGATCGTTTTGGAGCATAAACATCTAAAAGTAAAATAATTTTAAAATTGTGTTTTATATATAAG
>MQRK01207399.1:3324-23443 GCA_001938485.1 Girardia tigrina | reverse complement strand
ATGTTTATGACGCATTTAAGGTCAATGACCTACTTAATTTTAATGCCTCGATTTCAGCACTTTAAAAATCTGTACGTACGACTGTAAAATAATGCTTATTACAAAGATTACACCATCTCGTAGAAAATCCAAAAAACTAAGTTATACACCTAATATAATTAAAAATATCTCTATTTAATTTAAAAAAATAAATCTTAAAAATAATTTAATGAAATTTTATTTGCTAAAAATGTAAGTTTGCAATTATTCGTTAAATAATTGTTTTTTTAAATGTGAATAACTTTGAGAATTATTTGTAGTTAAATTCTTTATATTTTGAAATTTATTTAAACTAAATTTTATAAAATATTGAATTCAAAGAAGATATTTTGAATGAGATAATCACTGCTTATGTTCCATGGTATACCTTGTTAGAAGACGGGGCAAAGGATGCATGCAATCGAGAATTTAGAATTCGATGTGTTAAGGATGGGAAAGCATTGGAATCTTTTCTTTCGATTAAGCATAATGTAAATTTGGACGCAGAGTTCCTGGCAGCTTTAAGACTGACAAAGCTAAAAGAAAACAAGCTGAATACAAATTATCTACTGAGTCAACGCTACGTTATCTTGGAGAATGGAATAATTGAAAATTTTAAATCACAATAGAATTTCCCGTAAGTACGTGTCTGGAAAAAAACAAACAAGAAATTGTGTTAATTTAAGGAAATCATATAGAATTGCATTGAGATCCACTTTCTCAATACTCAATATTGATGATATGCTCAATAGTCTAAGAGGTTCACAATATTTCAGTACAAAATGATCTTTGGAATGTGTATTCTCAAGTAAAATTGGACGAAGAACCCTAACTAAAAACAACCTTTTCTACAAAAGACGGACAATATTTCTTCAGGAGGATGTCCTTCGAAATAGCTGGTGTTCCGGCTATATTTTAGGAATTAATGAACAAAGTGCTCGGGGATCTCAATTGGAAGGACGTTGCAGTATATCTGGATGACATTTTGATTTTTTTCAACAAGTAGAAGCAAACATTTAGAGAAACATAAAAATTGTATTTCAATGCATAAAATAATCAGTACAAAAAATTCAGATAAATATAAATTTATGATTCAGAAAACGAAATTCCTTGGATATGTCATTAGTAAAAATGGTATCGAGATTGAAAACAACAAAATTGAGGTAATCCAGAAATTTCAAAGTCCTTCATGTATCATGCATTTAAGGAGTTTCCTGGAATTAACTAACTACTGTATAAAATTCATAAAAAATGATGCAGGATATTGAAAAACTCTAGAAGGATTATTTAGCAAAAACCCATGAAAAAAGTGACATGTACTAAAGAATCCAAAATGACGTTACTCAATGAATAGTAAATGACAACTCCAGTATTGATTTATCCAAATTTATAGAAACAGTTTATATTAGATACCGAAGCAAGTTTTGGCACAATCGGAGTGGTATTATCCCAGCGAGATGAAAACTATAATGAATGGGTTATCGCTTATAAATTACATAAAATGAATAAGCCATAACTAGAAATATTGTATGACCAGAAAAGAGTTAATGCAATATACTATTTTTCTCAACATTTTAAGCATGTTTTTTACGGAAAGAAATTAAAATTCCGAAATGATCATAAAGCATTTAACCTTTATGATTACGATGACAAATTCTATTTCTCCACAATTCCGGACATGGATAAATTTCTTAAGCAGTCTGGGCATGGAAATGGAGTATCGAAAATGAAATCTTTAAACAAATACTGATGGCACAACTAGAAGATCCATGGGCTTATGCGTACCATGCCAGACAACTCATGAAGAAGCGAAAAAGGCAAACTAAAAACAAAGATTTTAACACTTCAAACAGATAAAGAAGAATTTACATGGCAATATAACGATACAGAAATAATTAATATTAAAAAAATCAACGCAAACGAAAATACTATTTGCCAATTAAAAAATAGTGGAGAAATTTGGATTTCAAAACGTAAAATTACTGAATTTATTGAATATATTTATCAAACTCTTTCTTATAATGGTAACAAGAAAGTATAAAAGTATCTCAATAACGACGTTGATACGGATTATATAAACAGTAGGGGTAAAATGTATGTTCTGCCCCACCTCCCCCCTACTATAAACAATATGATAAAATATTCTGAAAAGCTGCATTCAATACCAGAAAAGAAAAAAACAAACAATAAAAACAAAGAAACCAATAATTTAACTTAACTCAGATGAACCTTTTTAAAAAATGTATTTAGATTTTTGTAGTCCTTTTAAGAAGATATGGCATATGAAGCAGTATTTTTTGACAATAATTGATCAGTTTAGCAGATCGGTAAAAGTAGTTTTTTTAAGATAAATGGGTTTGGAAACACGGCCCACCTGAAGAGATGTATATGTAAAGAGGAAAAACCTTTGAATCAAAACTAATTAAAGAACTTTCTCAAAAGTTTAATGTAAATATTATATTTTCGAATCCATATCATCACCAATGCCACAGAAATAACCGAGAAACAATTTAGGACCATACGGGATATTAATAACCGTTAAAAGGATTATAATAATAACCGTTTAAAACATATTATTTATAGAGACTGAGTACAAAATTTTCCTTAAGTCTAATTTATGCTAAAAGCTACTGTTCAGGTGACTACACGAAAGTTTCTGACTGACATAATTTATGACATGCAAAAGTACTGAAAATCCCATAAATAAAACAAAAGCAATAAATACTGAACATGAGACAAAATCAAATGAAAATGATACTAGGAGAACTTTTGCAAATGGTAACAATTTACTAATTAAAAGGAATAAGGTAATTAAAGATCATGTCCAATGCACAACTGCCTTCTTTGATTCTATCAAATCCTGAAGAAGAATATTTTTTATTTAAAAAAAGAATATTTTCAAAATTGTCTTTATAATCTCATGCTACTTCAAATATAATAATTGAGCCAATATAAATCTTCTCGGTGAGTGTCTCCAATTTGTTGAGTATGGTGTTTTCTCCTGGTTTATGTAATTATTTGCACAACAGTTTTAATTTAAATTATTTAATGATATAATAACTGTGACAAATAAATGTATTTCTTTTAATATTTAGATTGAATAAATTAAAGTTGTTGTCATATTTTATTGATTTTAAACAAATGGATTTTCAAGAAGAGTTTTGACTTTTTAATAAGTAGAAAGAAATGCATAGAGTAATTAACATTTGTGAAAATGTTATTATTATTTTTAATAAAAATAAAAATTATAAATTATTACCATCACTAATCCAATTATGAGAAATGGGTAACTGTTCATCTTCAAACTTAAGCGCAAAAAGTGATTTCAGGTATTTGAGATCAATATCCGATCTGTAAAATATCACATTGCCGAAATTTTGAAATAATCACTAATAATTAATATAATATTTTTATATATACTCTTCATACTCTTTTGCTGTCACAAAGTCTTTTTCTTCCATATAATCATCATTCAAATTTATATTTTCCATAATTTTAAATTTCTTATCGTTGAATTCAAAGTTCAAGTTAGATTTGAAAATGTCTAAATTAACGTGAAGAATATATTAAGCAATTTCATTACATATTAAATAACTTAATCGGAGTAAGTTGTATGTGTTAATATAATAATTAATAATTTTGGAATTACAGTCAACTCCGCATATCTCAAAATCGCTTATATCAAATTATCGCCTATTTCAAATTTTTTTCAAAGCCCAGATTTTTTCTCCATAAGTTTCAATACATTTTAATACTGTTGATCTCAAAGTCGTTCATCTAGGTCCAATAATATTAATATGTTTTTCGAATTTTTATTAATAGTACAACTTGAATTGTCCTCAGGACAATCATTAATATAACTCTTGTTAGCATGCATTGTTCTAGATTGATAAATTAGAATTCGGTTTGGGCAAATATACTGAAAGTGTTACTAGTTTTTAATTTAAAATAAATCTTTTGCTTTGTATGTCCGCTTCTTACAATCACTACTGGGAAAGAGCATTGTAATAATGGATACAGAGAGGATAGTTGTACGACTCGGGTTTGATGTTGGGACCGGACGAGAAGAGCCAAAGGGCTTGGACCAACAGTGGGTGTCTGGAGAAGATCAAGGCAATCTACAGACATATCATGAAGAAAAAACGGTACTCATTGAGAGAGTGTCAATTTCTCGAGCGAGACAAGATAAATATCCGGAGGTGGCATAGTTGTACTGGAAGCCAGCGGCAGTCTATAATCGGTAATGCTGTACCGACGAGGATGCATACTGCAAATAGATCCGGATTGATACTAAGTCAGTGGATCAGACAGACCTTTGGAACGAGGTAACTGTTAATTGGGGCCAGCGGGCCGAATACTACGATTCTCTGTGTGGTTTAAGAGCCGTAACTGAATTCTGATGAACAATCACAATTACAAAGTTAAACGCCGAAAGCCTAGAGCAGGTCCAACTCGGCGACTCATTTTATAGACTGACTAATAATGATATCCGATTAAATTATATCCGTTTATTTAATTGAAGATTCAAAAATAGAATGCTTTTTCTCCGAGACGATTTTAAGACATTCTTATATATGTACCTTCCTTCTCCAACTTATTCTCTGCTTTGAAATGTGTGAATCCTCTTTAACTATCATTATAAGTGTATGTAATGTGATGATGTCTATAATGAAATTTCTATGATGAAATAATGTCCATGACTTACAAAGTAATAATAACTTTCACTAAATTGCGTAGTTAGTAATTGGAATCTTTGCTTTATATTGATTGCTTATTTACTTAGCATGTTAACTGTTTTATAGATAATTAAGTAATACATTCAAGTCATAGATTCTATTAAATTAAGATCATTTCCTGTCTCAAAATTTCACTGCTTTAATTCCACTCTTTAATTAAGGTTATATTCGTAGTTTTCGACCGACTAAAGTATCAATCTCAGGAAAAAATCAATTGTGATATTTATTTTAAATGTTTTAAGTCAAGTTTTAAAGATTTTAGAGTGCGTTTGGGCATAGAATAAAAAGAGTCTATCATTAGAAAGAAAACTAATTTTTAAATTTCCCAGTAATGTTATCAAAATAAATGACTTGATATGGGTAACATTACTTATGTGATTACTTTTGAAGCCCTTTTCGATTCTTCCAATTTATATAAAAGTTATCTACGTCATAATTGAAAATACACATATAATATGCTATTTTGGGTAAACAAACAAAACTTCAATAAATTGCTTTTAAAATTAATTATTAAAAAAAAACTTTAGTATGAACATACTATAAATGAATTTCTATTTTGAGGGAAATTGTGTGCATCATATACGATACATATTATTCACAAAAATAAAATGATACTCGGTGATCGAAAGTATGTGCAATCACCAATTTCTGCACATGTTGAAAGTATAGAAAGATAGGGATACCAAAGAAAAACTTTCCATAGTTCCTTCATATAAATATTACACCTATAACGTAAGTCCTAATTTCGAGTCAAATTTTGTCTCAATCAACAGAGTTTAATTATTAAAAAAATGGAAAAAAATTATACAAAACCTATTTTTGAAGGTTTTTCACTCAAGGCCTTTTCGCCTTTCACCAAAGAAATGGTCGAATTAATTAGTAAAACGCCGGTTAATCACTTTAATAATAAAAATATCGAATTATTAAATGTGGTGGCCGAAGAGTTTTTGGATACAACTATAAAATCCATAAAATTTTACAAATCAAACAACGGAGAACGAGCCAGAATGAACCCATGCAGAATGGAGGACTTTTCAGAAAGTCCAAACGCGTGCGGTCATACTGGTGCCCAGCTTTGTGGACATGACCAAGGGAAACCAAAGAAATCGACCGATATTCGACCGACTAACTGACTGACCGACCGACCGGATAATGGAATAACGGAAATAGACGGTTTGAGTGATTCTTACGAAGGATATCGTAAGAATTTAACTATTTTAAATAATAAAAACATAAATAGTCTAATAAACAAAAATTCTCATGATCTATTCTTCAGTTTTTAAATTATCAATCGTTTATAAAAAATTTAAATAAATTTATTGATAATGAAAATATTAATTTGTCAATATTTGATAATTTTTTTAATGATAATTTAAAAAATGATATCTTTAATGAAAAAAATGACTTTTTAATCAAATTTGACGAATTATTGAAAATATTCTTTAAAAGCAAAAATACAAAAAAAATTTTAAATGCTATTTATTGAATACTTTGATAAATGCTTCATGAAATTTATCAAAAGTAAACAATTCAAAACTAAATACAATACTGAATTTAATTCCGATGAAATAATTGAATTAAATAATGAAAATCTTAATTTATTATTTCTATTATTTAGAAATAGAATCTTTGAAATTCCATTTAACAATTATATAGAAAATATTATTTTTAACAATGACGATGGCTGGACAACAGCTATTGATAAAAATAAAAAAAAATGTTTATAACAGTAGCGGTTGGAAAGTCAAAAATTGATTAAAAATCATTAAATTAATAATATTGAAAAAATTAAAAATAATAATAAAAAGCAAACATTTTCAGATCTGTTTAAATCATCAAATAATAACAATAATTCAAAAAAATGGAAAAAAAACCGAAATAACGAGAAAAATGAGAACTCTGAAAATAATGAAAATAACACTATATTATCTAATGATGTAATATTATATATATCTTCTGAGACGTCGAAACACCTTTAGTTAACCAGAAAGAGGATTATTCAGGTCATGATAGCGATAAACTCATTCATCTTACACCGACCGCATCTGACTTGACTAAGCCACTATTCTTTCTACCACCAATTCTTGCAGCAGATCATGTCAGTAGAGATAATTTTGAACAAGCTTTCGAATTGATACATGAACAAATTAAAAAACAATCTGCTGCAGTTGCCAGTATCGTAACGGCTGAAAAAATAGTAATTACCGATTCCGCAATTAAAACTCTGGAAAAGATTCAGAGACATAAAATTTTATCAAACTTTATAAAAAATATTCACTGTGTTGCAGAGGGGATAGAAAGAGTATACAACATCCCACACTGGTTCTTGGACAAACTAAATAGACAGGCTTTTGAATTAGGAATCCCAGCACCCCCCTCATGGAAAGAAACGCTCATAACACATAAAGAGTTGCAACCAGAAACTCTTGTTTACAAGCCATGGTTTCATTTGCATGTGACATGGTTGAATGGACTTCTATGAAGTTCAACCCAGCCAAATGTGGATATTTATCAAGTCCTCTTATGAATGAATCAATCCATATTAATAACATACCAATACCTACAGTCACGATGAAGGAAGTTACCGTTATCTAGGAGTAGACTTTACCAGAAAGACAAAATTCACTCCTTACCGTCTATTTCTATCACCTATTAAGGACTTGAAAAAATAACCAAATCAATATTATTTCCCTGGCAGAAAATAGATGCGTATAGAATCTTTATACACTCACGATTCACCTTCTATTTTCGAAACTATAATATACCAAACAGGGAACTTACGGATTATGGCCACCACGAAACCACGAAATCTATCTTTAAAAACGGCCTTGACGTGGAAATTCGTCGTTACTTGAAAAAGATTTGTGGGACGGTCCCAAATTCATCCAATGATTACATTTATGCTGACAAGAAAAAAGGTGGTTTAGGCTTAGTCTCTGTCCGAGATAAATACGCAATACAATCTATAATTCAAGCGTACAGGAACATGGTGTGCTCTGACGAAACATCGCGTCATCTCACCTTTATCAATTTATTCAACACCCTACACAGATAGAATGGACATTCTCTGATTTCCTAAACTGGATCAACACAGGTGACAAAGAGAATGGATTTAAATCCAGGTGGACAAGATTGGGAATTCAATCAAATACCTGAAAGGCATTTGGTTACAAATTCTGTTTGTCACCAACGAACTAGGTATTTGTTTAAAAGTTCATATATCCAATGATTCCATGATATTAAGTGAACATTCAATTGACAATATAACTTTCAACTTGCACAGAATCTATAACAAAATGAAATTTGACAAATGGAGCAAACAAAGGATGGCTTGAATGTCAGTCATCTCAATGGCAGAACACAACTTCAGTTCTAAAGTACTATACAATGAGTCACTATACATCGAGGAATGGCGCTTTTTACACAGCGCAAGGACTAATAGACCAACCAAATATAACCCGAAAAAACCAAGACAACAATCGATGTGTAGGGCATGTGGTCAAGATATAGAAACACAGATTCATGTTCTATGGTTGTGTAAATCGAACAGCACTCTGATACAGGCGAGACATAATGCAATCGCAGAAATCGTCACAGATGCTTTGCTTGCAGAGAAACCAATTTTTAAAATCATCATGAATCGAGAGTGTGATTGGTCTGTGTCGGGAAGCCGGGTTGATTTACAAGTTTATAACCATGGAACCAAATAACTCTGGCTTATAGATATAAAAACCCCTTATGACACAATCAAAGCACTTAAAGATGCCAGAGATAACAACAAAAAGAAATATAAAAGTCTGCTAACTGAAGCAAAAGCGGTTCATAAAGAATAGACTGTAATATTAGATTCAATTTTTGTCGGCTGTTTAGAAACTTGACCNCCTGCCGATAATGACAACCTGCTTAAAAACAAATTACATCTTTCAGGTACAACTATAAAGAATTTAACCAAAATTTGCGTATTGTCGAATATCAAATATTCCAACTCGATATGGCATAAACACAAAAGCGGTCAATATAACCCACTGATGTCAAATGCGGTGACGAAAAATCTTACCGTCACAGTCACGGCATATGCACCAGTAGCCGGTTGATAACAATAATCTCCAACACAAGTCAAAGATGCTCTATACAGCGACCATAGCTTTGAGCATTCAATGTATACCCCAGGATATCTTTACATATTTCAACTTGAATTTTTGTCACAATTTTCTCCAAACTTTGCACACTTACTCATTTTCAATGACAATAAATGATTATGATCCCAAAATAGAAAGAAAACTTAAAATTCGGAGTTCCAGAATAATATTAATTGAAAAATATTTACATATAAATTACAAGTAGTTTACATTAATTTTTTAATGTGTTTTTTTGAAATTATTTTTTTAATTAAAACTTTGTTGTCCAAGTAGAGTTCTGTCTGCATAAAGAATGGATATAAAAAATTTAATTTTTTGATTTACTAGTTACGTAATGAAGTATCATTACTTTTTTTGTAACGGAAATTTTTTCCCATCAATAAATGAAGAAAATTCAAGATTTCTGAAATTTCTAAAATGAAAATTTTTGAGAATTCAAAACCCTAAAATTAAAGAAAAATTCAATACCTAAATGAAAATTAAATCAAGATTTGGAAAATTACCAAAAAAATTTTGAGTTGTTTATTTTAATTTATATTTATTATTTACAATTGTTATCCAATCTTTTTAAAAGAAATAAATAATGGAAATTTTACCCTCCATCTTATCATGGATCAATATTGTTTCTTCGAGAGCCGACTTATAGTAGATCTTTAACGCAATAATCAGTTGCATAGCAATTAGATCTAACGAAATCATTAAGGAATTTAAAAAGGGTTTGATAATAATTGATAATAACTAATAAAAGGATACTGTCTTCTTTATCGAAAAAATAGAAAGCCAACTGAAAATGACTTTATTAGATATATACTTATATTATTAAATAATGAAAATTTCAAAATATAAAAATAATAAAATGGAGTACAAATAGTTTAAAATGGGATTATGACTTTTTATGTTATGGAATTTTTTTAATGTTAACAATTTCTTCTCTATTTTGAACCTTTTCATTTTAAACTGAATCTAATATTAAATTTATAAAATTATAACTATCAACTTATGTTGAATTTTGCAACTTTTATTTTGATTTAAATTAAATGTTGGTATTTCTTTATGGTATTTTTTTGCAATGTTGTGTACATCAGGCATGTTAAACTCGGGCACCCCGAGTACCACATAAGTAACAACAGTTGGTTTCGAGGGCCGCATCCAGCAGCTAATACAGCTAATACATTTTCAAAAATACAGCGATTCAAAATTAAAATTTATTTACTACCATTTGACTCAATCATTTTCGTCTTTTATCCTGAGAATAAAACCTTTTGCGTTAACAGTTGTTGGTAATATCAGACGGAAACGAAAACGTAGTTCCCATTGTTAGAACACAAGAATAATTTATAAAGATTTATTTAAATCAAAATTCCAAATTGTGTACAACACTCAATTATTAAAACAACACACTATAAATTAATTTAATATTTAATTAAATTAATTTCGAGAGACTTCAGAAAATTCTAGAACCGATTGTTAATATTGATTTTAATAGATTATAGTATTAAGATAAATTATAATAAAGATAATTCCTCACACCTATTTTGATCAAAGATGATAAATGGTGATCAGTCAGCCTTGTTCTCCGAGAAGGGTTTGTTTGTTTCATAAAAGAAAATAACTCTTCGAAAGCATATGTTAAACCAAATATTGTCGTTATCTTTGTGGCAAACGTTCTGAAATTGTTTAACTTTTCAAGAAGGTATGAAAAAATAGGTATCCCCACTTTAAGATACTTTGCTTTGAGTTTAGAATCCGATTGTATTTCTAAAAGTTCCATTTGTAAGCTTTCTTCTGCCTTAGCAACATCACATGCGAATATTGATGAGAATAATGCAAACTGATGTTCACAGGATTAGAAATCATGAAATCTTTTCTGGAATAGCCTCAGATCATTGTCATATTTAGCAAAGCTAAATATAGATTCTGTTAAAGCTGTGTTTTTCAATTATTTGCAAGTAGGAAAATGAATTAAAATTTTCATTTAACAGTTGTGAATTCCATAAGGTTAGTTTTGCAATGAAGCACTTGATATCATCATACAGATGAGTGATTAATTTGTTTTTACCTGTAATTTCATATTAAGATCAGTTAAATGTGCATTCATATCCACAGCGAAAATCAGGTCTTAGAGCCAACCTTTATCTCTTATTTCATCCATGTTTCGACCTTTCATCTCAAAAAACATAACTATATTTTGTCTCAACTTATAGAACCTTGTCAATACTTTGTGATAGGACAACCAGCGAATTTCATTGTAGAATGGAACATCTGGGAATGATTATCCATATCTTCCAACAGGTGACTGAAGTGATGGTAGTTGAGAGCACGACCTCTTAAAATGTTAATAGTCTGTCAACAAGCTGAATACATGATCCAATTTTCAAATTTTTGAACACAAATTTTGCAAATAAATTATACAGTGAAAGGCGTACAAATGATGAATGTGTAGGTCAGTTTTCTTCCATGTCTGCCAACTATATTCGCAGCACTATATACACGCAAGCTTACACAAATCAAAACAATATTCACACAGAACTTGATCGATTTTCTCAAAATTTTTTGCTTGTCGTAGTGGCATGCATGAATACCAATTCAGGCAATTCTTCAGAAATGTTAAATGCACCACCAAAGGCTCTAATGACGATTACAAGTTGTGCTATTCCACTGAAGTCAATGGACTCATCTGCAGCAATAGAAATGTGTTCAAATCTTGATGTGCAGCCTTCCACTGTTGTTTCACATTAACTGACATTTCATCAATCCGATCAGAAACCGTGTTCCTCATTAGTGAAATGTCATTGAATAAATGTGCTTTCTCTGGACATACTATTTCAACTGCTTTTACAAGACATTGTTTTATAAAATTCCCTTCTTTGTAAACATATCAATAATCATACCTTCACGTAACGGTAACGACAGAACCTTTATAAATTTTCGTCGTGTCAAATTACTCTTCAACTCCTTTAATTTTGAAACACGCACGTGGCCTTCATATTTGTCATGAATTTTGTGATTCGTTTCATAATGTCTTATCAAGTTGTACTCTTTTGGCCTGGCGATGCAGCTGTTGCAAATTAGACAGTGTATCTTCCCGTCTACTGTTGTGCTAAAATACTCGTTTTTCATCGATTAATTTTCTTTTTCTCATTGCTCGGCTCACATTATCAATTTTATATTGAGAGTTTTTTTCATTTTTAGAATACATTTATCTGTTTACAAACTTTACAACACTTAATAATTTGGCCATGTGATTGACCATGACTCTATGTCATAGAACGAACATAAAGATTGTAGGTAGTTGTATGTACTTAAGAGTTGGATACCTTTCTACGGGCCGCAGCCATATATCTAAAGTGCCGCATGCGGCCCGCGGGCCACATGTTTGACATGCCTGGTGTACGTTACGCCATTCCGTAAGAACGAAAATAATCAATCAAAATATTAAAAATTATTATTTTCATAAATTATACATTTTGTAAATGATAATTTATTTAAATTATATTACGAAAATTGGTTTTAAAATTTATTTCAAAATATTGTTACATAAAATTATAATTTAAAAATTATGTTTTAAAATTTAAACTTTTTATACATTTTTAAATTATTTAATTTTTCAGCGAAAAGAAAATTAACTAACTCCTCATAACCCTCTTGTTAACAATTTCTTCTGTTTTCCAGATTTGGATACAAGATTGTTCGATTTTCATGTCTAAGTTTGTATCTTCTGTTATGTATTTTCTCAATCTCTTTGTACAGTCCTTCATATTTGTTTTTTTCTATT
This sequence comes from Girardia tigrina, assembly GCA_001938485.1. Taxonomy (NCBI): domain Eukaryota; kingdom Metazoa; phylum Platyhelminthes; order Tricladida; family Dugesiidae; genus Girardia; species Girardia tigrina. The sequence continues at coordinate 10,775 of MQRK01207399.1, read as the reverse complement.
ATTCTGATTTCCATCTTGACTAGCACTTCAACTCCAATCTCCATTCTTTTTCCTGGTAGTATCGTTTTCCAGATTAATCTCTACATCTGGACTCTAACATCTTTCTCTGTATATTCTTGTACCAAATATAACTTCCGCCGGGCTCTTATTAATTGTCTTCTGAAATGTTGCGTTTAGGGTCAATTCTATTTCTGGTAGTAGGTTTTCCAAATCTGTCTTTGTTTTTTTCTCGAAGCGGTGCATTTAAATGTTATCTGATTTTCAAAATTTTCTCTACTATTCCATTCGAGTTGCAATAGTATGGGCTCGAGTAACACCTTTTTATGTTCACTGATGTTACCATGTATTTAATTACCTTACATTTGCATGACTTTTTTACAATCCTTAATTATTTTCTTCGGTGCTTCAAATTTCAAGATCCATTTCTTCATTATTGTATCGTTTATATTGGGTTGTTGTATAAGTTCCCACCGTTACATGAAACTATTTGTTCTACAAAGACTTTTGATGTTTGGCGAAGTGTTATATACCATTAGAAAGCCCGTGCTATGCTCTACAAGACTAAAGTAATTGTTTTTGTCTATATTATTTTTTTTATTTTTTTAGAACCGTCAAATGGATTGTCAAGTCGACAAAAAATCGCATTTTCGACACCTCATTCTTTTCGACTTTAATCGAGGTCAAAAAGCGAGTGAAGCTACCAGAGATATTTGTGCTGTGTATGGAGAGGACGCTATAGCTGAGAGAAATGCTCGGGATTGGTTTGCGAGGTTCAAACACGATAATTTCGACCTCAACGACGCTCCTCGTTCCGGAAGACAAACTCGGAGATCTTTTGAATGAAGATGGCCGTAGACATTCAGAGAAATTTTTTTTTTAATCTTACATCATATAAAAAATTATGTAACAAAGTTTTTCAAAAAATTTTGGAAAAACAAGTTAAATAACGAATCATTTTATAGATTATTCAATTTTAAACAACTTTTGTGAAGTAAACATATGCCCTAAAATGAACAGTAACAAAGTTATTCAATAAAAAACAATATTTATTAATATAAAAGATTTTCGAAGTGAGATCCTTTTGAAACAATTACATTTCTTAATCGTTGCTCAAAGTTGTTTACAACTCGTTTTAACATTTCAGGAGTGATCTCTCGAATCCTGGCTTCAATTCGATTTTTTAAATCTTCCAAATTAACCACTGGAGTTCTATAAATACCATCCTTTATGAATCCCCAAAGAAAATAATCGCATGGATTCAAATCAGGTGAAGAAGGAGGCCAACATATTTCTTTAACAGTAAATTTCTCTGAATCCAATCCAATTATTCGACTATCGAAATGTTCTGAAAGATAATCGAATACTTCGCAGGTTCTATGCGGCCTAGCACCATCTTCCAAGAAATAAAAGTCGCCTATTTTTCCCAAACCATACAAATAAGGTACCACTTGTTCTTGAAGAATGTTTAAATAAACCGTTGATTTAATATTTTCAGAAAAGATAACCGGTCTAATAATCATTTCTGAAGATATACCACACCAGACAGTTAATCTTTTCGGTTGCAAGGGTTTAATAATGGAATAATGTGGATTTTCTGATCCCCGAATTCTACAATTTTGCTTATTAACGAATCCTTCCATTTGAAAGTGCGCTTCATCTGAAAACGAAATCTTTCCGAAATCAATATCGTTATTTTCTGTCATTGTCAACATTTGATTTGCAAATTCCAAACGTCTTTCACCAGAAAGTTGATTTATGGGTTGATTGGTTTGAATGTTGTATGGAAATAACGACAATTCTTTCTTGATAATTCTTTGTACCGATGATTTGCTGATGTCCAGTTGCTTTCTTGCCATTCTAGTCGATGTTGAAGGGCTTTGCTTGTTCAATTCCTCAACTTTCTTAACATTTTCTTCGACAATAACCGTATTTTTCTTCGTTTGCATTCCTTCTTTATCGCCCATTACGCTACCAGTATTCATAAATTTGTCAAATACTCTAAAATAATGATAAAAATAGTTTAATTCATTTTAAATGCCTTTACTAATCTTTTAATTGTCTTTGTATCTATATTATGGTGATTTCCAAACTTTTTCTTGGATAATCTAACCGCTTCTGATGGTGAATTCGTATCCCGATAAAATAAAACCATAAAACATCGTTTTTCTGTAGAATATCGGTTCATTTTCACTGAACAAAGATGAAACTTGAGCACTATCGAAACTAAAACACATTCTAAATAATCAATATGGATTCTAGGGATCAAAATTTAATTACAAACTGATCGATTTATTGTTTTAATCGATGAAATTAAATTAAATATCGATAAATAAAAAAATTTTTAAACTTATAATTTATTGAATAACTCTGTTACTGTTCATTTTAGGGCATATGTTTACTTTCAAAAAATTGTTTAAAATTGAATAATCTATAAAATGAGTCATTATTTAACTTGTTTTTCCAAAAATTTTTGAAAAACTGTTATGTAATTTGTTATATGATGCCAGATTAAAAATTTTATTAGTCAATATACAATATATAGACCCTAAACTTCAATTTAACATCAGAATTAACAAAGGTAAACCCTGTATCACATGTATTTTGCTCCTTTTCAACATTCTAGGCGTATGTCTAGACTTGATATATAATTTATACACGCATGAAACTGCGCCGTGATCGTTTTTTTTGCTTTCAATATATGTGATTGCGTTGTGATCCGTTCTCAAGGTAAATTACTTTCCATAAAAATAATGATTAAAATTTTTATTGTTAATTTTTAATCTTCCTCTACTTCAACTTCGCAATACAGTCAACTCCTCATATCTCGCTTATATCAAATTATCGCCTATCTCAAATATTTTTCAAAGTTCCAATTTTTTCTCCATAAGTTTCAATACATTTTAAAACTTTTTCTCTCCGTCTTTTAACTCAAATTAATGTTAATCTCAGATCATTTATCTAGGCCAAAACACAAATAAATCGTTTATCTCAAAATGTTATGTGAGTTTTTTTATAAAAATAAATGTTATAAAATGTTTATAAAAATGGTAATTGAATAAGTTAGAAAATAAATGGTTGTTTAAATAATCATTAGCTATTGTGTTATATTTAAAATATATTTTTATGATGATTATTTCTCCTGATTTTACTGGTGACCACTATCAGGACAATAAAATAAATGTCGTTGCAATTTCGAAGATGGAAGAAGAAGAATTTTCGCAAAACTTCCTCAATTAGCGCAAGATATTTTGGCGCCGAAAGTTGCTTTTTTCGACGGACATGATCAAGATCCGAAGAAATGGATTGAAGAAGCAACAGATTTTGTCATTCAATCAAATCGATCTATCATTTGCCTTCAATATGCTGCTTAAAGGGGACTCTAAAGTTTTATAGCAGGAATATTGTGGTCACAATAAAGATCTGACAAACAACGCAGTCACAGAGTGGTTTTTCCAGATTTTTTCAAAACAAATGAGCATAATTGATAAAGTAAGAGATCTTTGTGATTCAGCTCAAAGACAAGATGAACGGTACTAGTGTTTCGAACTCAAAAGAAATTATTTCCGCTTTCATCGTTCAAGGATTACAAAATTCGAAATTAAAAGAAATTCGTATCTTGGAGCCGAAGATGCCAAATGAAAGATGTGGAGAATTGACAACAGCTTCGGAAAGTTTAAAACCAAACCAACCGATTGGCGCAATAAATCAACATCGTCCAACATATGCGACAGTAGTAAAAAACCATTCCAAAGAGACCCCAGGCAAATTTTGAATCATGGTTAGGAAAATCATAATGCATCCTATGTCAAGCGAGATATGAGGAATGGAACAGAAAGAAGTCAATATGAAAAGTCAAATTAAGAAGGGAAATTTCCAACTGAATCGATGAAAACAACAGCAAAGAGATTTTGTTACAAGTTGTGGGGTAAACCGCCAATTGAATTAGAACCCCTCAAACCATGACAATGTTTTTTGCTGTGGAGAAACAGGACATCGAAGAAAGAATTATCTATTGGATGGCTGCTGTTTGATTTGCGGTAAATAACGTCAGAGATTCCGTGATTGTCCATCAGTAAATGGGCAAATGCAAGATGATAAAAAGCAAAGTCATCGAGTTTTCAAAGTGGGACAGGAAGTGCTAGTAGAAGTAGATCCACACAAATGTCGGAAAGAGGGAATGAGGTACGAAGGCCCATATCAGATTGTAAAATTTCTGTTGAAAATTGGAAACAAGTGAAAGCCATGACGAATTGAATGGCTAAAAGAATATGTTCATTCGCACAACGACGAGGAATGGAAAGTTAGAAAATAAATGATTGTTTAAATAATCATTAGTTATTACGTTATATTAAAAATATATTTTTATGATGATTAGATCTCCTGATTTTACTGAATATATGAATTATCGTTAATTAAATATTATGGGTGTGAGGAATATTTAAATTGTTTGAATGTGATTGTATTTATGCTGTATGTTGATTTGAATGTACTGAACTTAGAATGGTGATTCTCCCACAGAGATAGAAATTGACATTTTTTTTAATTTAAAGTGATTGACTATTCGAATATAATTAAAATAATAAGTTTTTATTTTTTAAATTAACGATTTAAATTAAGTTTAATATTTATTTTTTAGAAAAGAAAAGCATTTAATTAAATTTAAATAAATTTAATAAGATTTATATTAAAGTCATTTTAATAATTTGATAACATTTTTTATAATTTTGTGTTTTTATTTAGAAGTGATTTAAATTATTATTTTTAAAAATTATGTATTTTTTAAAGATTAAGAAAAATTGTTCGAATAATCATGATTAAAAATAGAAATAACGAAACCAATTAGAGCGATGTCAAATGATAAAAATCTTCGGAGATTTGTAATAACTCTAAATGTTGTAGTAATAAAAATTCATATGAGAATTGCCTCAATGTTCTTAATATTTTACATTTTTAATAAATCAGAGTGAATACAGAGGAATTGACATTACATCTAATATGACTATCAAACCGCTAAGAACATTTAGACAAGTCTCATTTGAATTTTTATTATTATAACATTTAGAGTCATTACGATTCTCAGATGATCTCTCACCGCTTGACATCGTTCTAATTGGTTTTCTTATTTCTCCTTTTAATCATGATTATTCGAACAATTTTTCTAAATCTTTTTAAAATATTTAATTTCTAAAAAAATTAATTAAAAATATTAATTTTAACAATTTCTTTATAAAGACTCAAAATAATAAACATGTTAAAAATGAATTTAATTTAAATTTTATTAGTTTTATTTATGTCTAATTAAATGCTTTTCCATTCTTAAAAAATATTAAACTTAATTTTGTTAATTTAAAAAATATAAACTAATGAAATTATTATTTTAGTTATGTTCAAATAGTCAATCACTGAAAATATAAAAAATACCAATTTCTATCTGGGTGGAGAATCAATATTTTAACTTCAAATTATTCGAATCAGAATACAACATCAATACACTCACAAATTAAAAAATTTCCTTATAATTATAACAATTTATATATTGTCATATTTTTATACTTGCTTGGGCCCATACGGAACTACACCCAATTAAACATTTGTTGTCATGGGTTAAAATTTTCCGACACCCATAAAAAGCTTCAATCAATAAAAACCTCTCTCAAGCATCTTGGTAGACTCGGGAAAACATCTTGATTCGTTAAATCTCTCAAACAATTATAATAATAAAGTGCCGATTCTTCATAACAACCATTTTCCTTTAGTTTCTGTAAATAACTCATTGTCTCAAAAAGAACTACATTTACGCAAACAACGAACTTCGGCCTCATGGCACAACAACTCGCGCTCGTGTTTCGACAAGTCTACATCGATTGCTTGAGTCACAGTGAAATCAAAAGATATTAATTTACGTTTTTTATTATTACTATCAGTTAAATTAGTTTTCATTTCACGATTTTCAATAATTGTTTTTTACATTAGTTACCTTTACATATTTAAACAAATCGTAGAGAATTTAATTTTATGAAATTAAAATTAATTTAAATTAAATTTGAATATAATACAATTTGGATTTTTGAAAATAAAAAAAATATGATAATATATTTATTTATGGAATAGAATTAATAGAAAAAGCAATACAATTAGTAAAGAAAGTTTATATAAATGGAATCTGGAAATTACAGTTTTCTTGAAATCGAACATTTTGATAATATTGTTGGGGTTTCGAAGATACTAATGAACACTTGATAAAATTTAATGTAGAAAAATTTAAAATAATTCCTTTGGTAAATTTATTAATTTTAAATGAAATAATATTTAGTTTAACAAAACTTGGAATTAAAAATTATAAATATTTTAGTCTTTGTTTTACTTTATCAATTTTCAAGGCTGATGAAAATTACTATATAAACAACAGCAAATCTAGTTTTAGTTTGCCCAAAAATTCTCTCATCAAAAAAACAAAAGGAAGCAAGTAAACTCAAAATTATTTCTATTATTTATTATTCTTTTTAAAATATTATTCTTTAAAGCACAAGTATCCCGTATGTGAGAAGAAGGTTTATTTTAATTTTAAACATTCGTTTATTTTGGAGATTCACAGTTTTTACTCTAATCTATTAACTCGTACGAAATATTGTTTTGTGTTTGTGTTCTGTCATCAAGAATTGAATTATTATTATTATTTTTGAATTGTTAATTTTTGTTATTTGAAATAAAGCTTCATTCATGAATTTGTGTTCATTGTCTATATATTTATGTTGGAAGTCCTTTCTGATTAATTGGAGTCAGATTAAAGATTTCGGATTTAAGATTATTAATTAAAGATTAAAGAATACAGATTTACGATTAAAGATTAAGATTTGTGTTCTAAAAGTAAATAATTAAATTAAAGATTTCTAATACCCAACAATATAAAGCTAACCTAATTTAAAAATGTTAAATTCCAGTAAAATATTCGAACACAGCTGTAAACGGGATGGACATGCCTCAGCAGGGATATATGTGAATCGCTTAAATTATGAGATCTGTAGTTGGTAAGGGTTCCAACCCTAAACGACGTGTTTTTGCATGCCATTTTTTTCGAATAATCGAAGATAGGATACAGCTACAGGTGGTGACGTTCCAGCTTGAAACAGTCATATAAACGTTGTACTTTAAAAAGGCTTTTAAATAATAATAATTCAAATATCTGAAATCATATTTATATTTTCCAAAATTTTAGTATTCAATTTACTTTATAAATTTTAATGGTTTATCTCCTGATTTACAAAATATGGAACAAATCAGAAAAATAACTCGTCCATGTGAAATTCCTGATACAGGACTTCTATGTGATATTTTATGGTCAGACCCAGATAAAGAAGTGGAGGCGTGGGGAGAAAATGATCGTGGTGTCAGCTTTACATTTGGACCAGATATTGTTTCTAAATTTCTCAATCGGCATGATTTAGATTTAA
>MQRK01207380.1:6309-17285 GCA_001938485.1 Girardia tigrina | reverse complement strand
AATTAACAGGAAAATTTGTTTTAGAAATGTGAATTGTTATATTAATAAAATTTTGGTGTTTAAAAAAATGAATTCGGATATAGACGTTGCAACCACTTCTCACAGTAATAAATGTTATTTTTCTGTTGTATATTCATTTTTTGAACTTTATGTCATTTTGTTCTCAAATAGCTGCCGCACCCTGTATATAACCTTTGTCAGGACCGTGGGTTAGTTCATTAAAATTTTTTATTTTTTTGAGATTCTGTAAAATAAGATTTACTTAAGTTAATAGAAAAATTTTATTTAAAGTAAGGATGGATTTACGGTAGATTTATTAAAATGTACTAGGGAATCCATAAAAGAAAAAAGATTTATTATAAATTTCAGAAAGTAAATTTTTAATTTTAGAGTCAAACATAAAACGTAATATTTAAATTAGGAATAATGATGTACAAATTAAATACGTATTTTAATTTATCGGAACATAAAAAAATTAAACGAAATATAAATTCAACAATTTAAAACTATAATGTAATTTTGGTTTAAAAAAGATTTAAATAAAATAATAATTTAATTTTTGCGGTGTAAAAAGACATCTAATTTTTAAATTTATGGTAAATTTAGTCTCAATTTTAACGGAATATCCTGCGCTCATTCGACCATTGCCAAGCAATCAATTATTGATAAAAAACAATTTGTTCTCAATGGTTAACAAATCACTATTTTTTGAGTTAATTAGGAAATTTATGTAATGTTGAATGAGATGTCGACGATGTGAAGACTCAAACTGAGTGATTGTGTTAGTGGTGGTGAGTAACGTTACCCATAGCTGTCGTTGTCATTTGTTTTTTTAAATCACGCGTCTTCTATAATAGTCGAAAGAAAGATCAAGGGTCTCGTGATAATCAATAAATCTGTTAATATTTGATTTATGAAAATAAATAAATGCTAAATACACCATTACAGCTCTCAAATCTGCTATAGTGGATGCAATGGCAAACATTCCAAAGACCCATCTAATTACTGCCTGCAGTCGGTTTCGACGACGTGTAGAGGCCGTTATTGCCGCTGTCATGTCATTATTGAATAAGTGTTGTGCTTGAATAGTTCTTAGACGACAGAAATTGATATTGAGAATTCGATGGAACATCAGAATAAATGGATGCCCACGGAAACACTCAAAATTCAAGACCCTATTGAAAATATGTTTTCAAATGTTTCCACTTAGTAATAAAATAAAATTAACGCTATTCATTTCCATACAATGATTTATGATAGAATCTTATGATTTATCGGAAGTTGCCTATTATGATATAGGATGTAAAGTAGTGCGACCCGATGATGAGAAAAGGAGTATATCTTAACTCTTCGTCTTGTTTTACCTTCCTAGATATAAATTTTTATTTATACTAAACCATAAATGTTTAGGATAAGTTCGAGAATATTCCAGTCGGAAGTGTGGAACCAAATAGTGCTCCCGTTAATTGTACAGATGGTCATCATATAGGCTTTGTGCACAAGCATGATGGAATTTCCTTTCCCAGCCTTAAGCAAAAGTGTATTTTACTTAAATCGGGTAAATATAATCGCATTTATATAATTGTATTTATATTTGATATCATTGAAGGATCCGACAAGCAATCGATCCCCAAATGGTCAAACGCTCCGTTCAATATACCAGAGGCCACCTTATGTGAGATGACTGATGCCAGTGATGGCGCGTATGGCCTGCAGTAGGTGTGACAGTTCGTGATAGTCTTCAAACCATACCTGTGTTATGATACTGATTTTTTATTTGTAATTATCATTTTATCGTACAATATTATTTTGATTTCAACAACTGGTCAGTTCAAATTGCGTTGAATCAAACAACCTTTTCTATTTCGAGTGCATGTTACAAGCAGCTGGGATTGAGTATTCGACATGTCATTATTGAATAAGTGTTGTGCTTGAATAGTTCTTAGACGACAGAAATTGATATTGAGAATTCGATGGAACATCAGAATAAATGGATGCCCACGGAAACACTCAAAATTCAAGACCCTATTGAAAATATGTTTTCAAATGAAAGTTGACCGAAAGCGAAAAGCCGTATAATGTAACTTAAAAATATTTCGTGTTTTTGTCAAGCTTATTAAACTTGTGCAGTTATATGTGACCGCAGCTGAGAAAAGGGACCACAAGTCGCTGCACAGAAATCCCAGAAATCGCCTGTATTTGTGGATTGATATACGAATTGTAATACGAATATGACCATTGTAATATCTGTAGAAGAGTCAAATGATGGAATATCAGCATGATGTTTTGCACAGTTGTTAACTATTATGAGACCTACAACGTGGCACTCTTAACTCAGTTTCCTACTTGTGGTCCCTTTTCTCAGCTTTGGTCACATATTATGAATTTCAAAAGGTTTGTTTTAGACTTCCGATATTCGATTACCCATCAGTTTATTTGAGACCAGACAAACTTAGTTTCAAAATGAACGTTTATTGTCGAACAGATTTATTTTGATATCTCAATACTTTAGGAAGCGTACATGTTTAAAAAAACTAAGTTAAATAACAAAATTCTATAAATGAAAAATATAATTATTACACTTGATGAAAGATCTATTCGACACTAGAGCAAAGAACAATTTGAAGACTCATGACAACCCCTTTATTCACTACAATACGCAATTCTCGCTTTTAGTCCGACGATTTGACACAACTGCCACCTTGCTTACAAGGTACATATGCACACTCCGTCTATGCACTGGAGAGTTCTGCTAACTCTTCATAGCTGCACCCATACACAGACAGTCATTGAGTCAAGCCGGTCGAAGAAATCTTCGATGCATCCTCTCTACTCTCATTTAATAGTTCTGAGGCCAATTGCTCTCCGAATTGCCATTGGTATGAACCCCCGATGACTCATCTTCTGATTCGGAGCTGCTCCCGTTGTGGACGTCCGTATTTAATGTCTCATGATCCGTAACTTTCCACTAGGTGGTGGTGGCACCCATCTCTACAGTGCGCATCCCTGTTGTCGTGCACGTTGGGTATCTTGGATTCACGAACACAATGTCTCTAACCTGTATCTACCCCTAGTTTTTCGTACTGCTAGTACTCGGGAGTTGCTTCTCCAAATTGACCGAGAGGAGCAACTACATCAATTAGGCAAACATTGCCCATGATGAGATTATCAAATTTGAGGCTAATTAGTGTCGTACTCCTTGCTGCCATATGTGTGATAGTCTGGTGACAGGGTTCGATGATCTGATTCTCATAGGGCGGATTGGTGCATCGAAATTGAATCTTGATACCCATATCAACTAGTGAATTCGGAATTGGTACTCCATGATTTGTTCTCAAGTCATAAACTATTAGCTTCTGATATCTACGAACTCGTTTGAAATTGACTTAAAAACGGTGAACAGTTTCATGTCGCCTGAGATGATTTTTCTCAACACAGTGAAACGCCCTGGCATGAAAACTACCAGTATCATAAATTTTCCTCCGTTGTTTGGGTCACATTTATGGCGAACCACTTACAGGTTTTCTTGATGTCATGCCCCCATTTTCCAATTTCACTAGTGATGGGACAATCGTCACACAGCTACGGCATTCCTTCACCATCGCTTAGACATTTTTTCAGTCTATCGTCCTGGGCCTTACAATCCTTTCACTAGGATTATCATCCTTTTAACTCCAAAACAGTGAATTCCAAATGCATCTCATTTGAGCACGAGGTAAATGGTGATGTTCCATGCCGACTCTTTGGGACATTACAACCGAAACAATCATTGACCACCTTATCATTCACTGGATCGCGAGGTTTGGAATTCTGAAAAGAATCATAACGCACCAAGGACGCCAGTTCGAGTAGAACCTTTTCACTAGCCTTATGAAACGGTTGGGCATTCAGAAAATCAGAACAACCGCATTCCATTCACAAGCTAAGGAACTGATCGAGCATCTACACCGCACCCTCAAAATTGCACTGCAAGTGATGTCCACAATCAGAGTGTGGTGCCGACAGCTCCCATACATTCTTCTCGCATGGGAAAACATCCCGAACAGTTGTCTTGGGACACCGCCGACTTAACTATTATTCAGGACCAACACATACTTCGTTAAAGAGTTATTCTTCAACGAAGTTCCACGTGATAATACCCTATTTTCAGCTGTTCGCGCCAATTTCCTACTGGCTGACAGGATGCCTACACATACCGGAGCCAACAAGATCTTCATCCCAAAAGATCTGTTCACCTCCAAATTTGTTTGGCTACAACGAGAATCACCAACATCACTACAGGACCGTTACACTGGACCTTACAGACTCCTCAAAATCATGGACCAAAACAACACAGCTACAATAGAAGCTCTCAATTTTAAATGAAAATAAATAATGGTTCTGCGATGTTTTGTGTTTTAAAATTATGTCCAACGATTTTTACCCGACCAATTCGGTAAAACTGGAGGATAACGATTACTTTTTGTTTACGTGACAACAATTGTTATATGTTGACTTTTTGTAATTGCACAATAATGATTAAATTATGGAAAATTGAATATAAGTGTAATTAAATGGCATTGATTTAAACGCTCAGTATTTTTACATAAACGTACAGTATTTTTTACACAATTCTCAATATTTTATTATAAACATTCAGTAAAATAATAATAATCATCCTATTAGTAAATAAATATATTCTCAGTCTATTAATTGGTCGCTCAGTAAATAAGAAATATGCTATGTACAGTAACACTTCTCTATAAAGTTCCCTCTTTATAAAATGTTATTCTCTATAAGGAACATTATTTTAAACAATGAGATTAATAAACGCATTTTTTAAATAATTTATTTTTAATTGTTAAAATAGTTATCATTATTATAAATAGTATTATATTTCATTTTCATATTATTTTCATTTATTTCATTTTCTATAGTTAAATCTTCAGGCTTCACTTCAGAATTATAATATCAACAAGTAGAATTTATTAATTATTTACAATCTTTTTAGAAAACTTAAACAAATTAATAATCACAACTTTCCCCTCTTTTATAATTCGTTATTTACATTCTTAATCCACTGAATTCTTCGACGAATTATGTTTCCATCTTTCAGATTCTGTAGTTCCAATTGGTGTAGCGATACATGTCTTAAAATTTGATATGGTCCATCGAATAGGAAAATGTCCTTTCTCAGTTTTGTAGGATCTTGTTTTACAAAGACTTTCTGACCATCCTCGAAATATCGATTTGCTCTCTTCTCTCCCTCTCAATTTTCCATTCGTCTTGCCGCTTTCTCTAAATTTTCTCTTACCTTCATCTTGAGTATGTTGCTCTCTTCCGTTTTAGCTATTCTTGCTGCCGCATGTAAGTTTATTTTTTTACCAAACACAACTTCGAAGGGCGAATATCCGGTCGTACTCTGAACTGTTGCATTTAGACAGAATTCTATCTTCGGAACAATTTGCCACCATGATCGTTTGTCTGTGTCTCCTCTGTTTGTTACTATCATGTCTCTCACTGTTCGAATAGTTGTCTCTGCCAACCCGTTTGATTAATGCTGAAATGGGTTACTAAACCTTTGTTCAATTCCATATTTCCTGAAAAAATCTTTAAATATTTCGCCAATAAAACATTTTCCATTGTCTATTAATATTGTTTTTGGCTTTCCATATCTATATATCCATTTTACCAACACGCATTGAACTATGGTGTCTTCGTTTTGAGTTCTAATCTCTGTCAAAGAGACCAATTTCGAAAACTGGTCCACCACGACCAATAGATATTGGTATTCTTGTCACCCACATATGCGATATCCATCACGACTTGCTCTAAAAACTCGTCACTTCTTATTGGAATCAACTTCTCTTTTGTTTTTTCCCTTGGAATTTTTCTGTGTATACATTACTGACATTCTCTTATAACGATTTGCACCTCTTTCGCTAAATCAGGTAGCATAAAATGATTTTGGATATACTTCTTTTTCTTTTTGATACCTACATGACATAAATCTCTGTGTATTTTCCTGATGAAATCTCTTCTAATTTGCTTCGGAAGCAATGGTAACACACCATTTTCTTCTTGCCTACCCCATAACCCATTATGATAAACTAATTGTTCCTTTAGTTGTAATAACTCCCATGGGGATTCAATTCTTTTCACCATTGTTTCACACTGTGAAAAAACGTCGTAGTACAGCCGTGATAATCCATCTGCATTTCCATGTTCATCACCTTTTTTATGCTTCAAATCAAAGTCAAAATCTGCCATGTTTGCTAACCATGTCTGGAATTGAGGAGTTATTTGTTTGAACGTACTCTTAATATACACCAGTGCTTTATGATCAGTTCTTGCTGTGAATCGCTTGCCATATAAATATTGCTTGAAATGTAACATGAACTCTTGTAAAGCTAATAGTTCCTTTCTTGTCACACAGTACCCTTTTTCATGTGTGATTAAAGTCATCGATGCATACGCGATTACTACTTCTTTTTTCTGATATCTGACTTAAAACTGTTCCTATCGATCCGAATGATGCATCTGTATCTAAGATGAGATTATTATTCGGGTCCACAAATGCTAATATTGGTGGACCACATAGCTTTTGCTTCAATTCGTTAAAACTTCTGTCGCACTAGTCTGAACAAAATATTTATTTACATTTTCCGCTACATGCACTGTACAAAAATACTGTTAATTCTGCGTAATTCTTGATAAATCGTCGATAGTAGTTACACAGACCTAAAAATGCTCGTAAATTTGGAATCGGAAAATTTTGAATTTCTACCACTTTCAATTTATTTGTTGAGATACCTTCTTTGTTAATTGTATGCCCCAGAAATACCAGCTCCTCCACTCCGAATTTGCATTTCCCTGTATTGACTTTTAAATCTGCTTTCTTCAGTCTAATGAATTCATTATTTGAAGATTTACTATTCTCTGGAGTAGTAATATACCTAGATGATGTCTTAATTTACTCAAAATCAACCAAGAATCATATGAAACTATTAGAAGAAGTACTGAATATTCTCTGAAACATTCAGGGTACAGTTGAACATCCAAATGATATATGGATAAAACAATACTTCCTTGTTCTTGTGCAAAATGCAGTCTTTTCTGGAGAACTTTCATCCAATGCTACTTGATGGTATGCTTTGCCTAAATCTATACTGGAAAACATTTTGGAGCTACCCAGAGCATCAATTAACATTTGACTGTCTGGCATTGAAAAGGAAACTTTCTTTGATACATCTTTCAATTTTCTGAAATCTAAACAAATTTGAATACCTCAATCTTTCTTTGGCGTAATGACTCACGGGGAGTTCCATTCACTCTTACAAGAAGGGAGAAAATGCGCGTTTTCCCCCACATAACCCCCGGGCGGTATCCGTTGCCATGGCAACGGTTCCAGTTACCATAACAACGGTTCCGGTTTACTTGGAAACACTTCTAACTGGTTCCCGGTACCATAACAACGGTCTCGATTACCCAAAAACGCTTATGATTGGTCAGTAACCCCCTAGCAACAGTCGCGATCACTATACCAACGGTTCCAATCACCTTAGCAACGGTTCCGGTTCACTTGGTAACGGTAACCAATGTCTTAGTTACCATAGCAACGGTAAACAAGGGACGTTTTTCATTAGCAACGAACACAGTGAGTCAAGGCGGTTTTAACCATGGTAACAGTTACCGTACCCTTAGCAACCATGACCCTTTCCCTAGCAACCAAAGAAAAAAGTTCTAATCGATCACTGCACTGTGTCCAGATGTGCTAATAGATATGGCAAATTGTACCGCACATTTCTCATGTGCTAGCACAGTGCTGTTCTAGCTGCACATGTGCAGAAGTACAAAAATCAATACAAAATTTTTTAAAAGTGCTAGTGCCAAAAATCGATATCATGTGTTTGATTATCTATCTGAATGTGCAATTAGAATTTTCATATATTATTTACTTTTTCCTATAATTAGCATAATGTGCAAATTTACACAAAATGCACATTGATTTTAAAGGTACAAGGAAGCAGAATATCAAAAAAGTGCTTATTGAGTTCTTGATCAAAAGACGTTGTCATCAACACAAAACTTTATTTCTAATACAACTTTCATTATTCAAATAAATTTATGAGGAACAATATTTCAGTAATAATCAATATTTAAAATTCTAAATATAAATAATAATATCGATGATTATATATATATATACATTTGTGTTATTTTATTCAATTTTGCATAAATCATATTTTGTTTTTGTTTTATTAATTTTTACAATGTTTATTAATTGAAATATAAATTTAGATCTTTAAAACTATTTTAATCGACATGTCCTGTAAAAATTCAATTCTTAACTAATTTTTTCTTTAATTTTAAATCATTCCATTATAAATTATTTTTTTAATAAAACTTTCCGTGGATCATTAACTTCAATAAAACATTATGATTTTTATTTTAAAACTTGCTTTTATGGCAAGCGATTTACAGCAAGAACTGATAATAAAGCACTGGTGTATATGAAGAGTACTTCCAAACCAATAACTCCTCAATTCCAGACATGGTTAGCAAAAATGACAGATTTTGACTTTGATTTGAAGTAAAGAAAAGGTGATGAACATGGAAATGCAGATGGATTATCACGGCTATACGACGACGTTTGTGCACAATGTGAAACCAAACACGAAGAACCAAAATCAACAAAGCAAGGGTGAAACACATAAATACAGTGATGATTCAGTCTACAATTCAATAGATAAAAGACGAACAAAAAAAGTGCTCAGAGTTGAACCAGTTAAAACAAATACAGGAGATGGCAGAGGGTGAAAAGAATGAAATCACCAAGGAGTTATTACAACTAAAGGACCAATTAGTTTATCAGAATGGGTTATGGGGTAGGCAAGAAGGAAATTGTAAGAGATTTCATCAGGAAAATACACAGAGATTTATGTCATGTAGGTATCAAAAAGAAAAAGAAGTATATCTAAAATCATTTTATGCTACCAGATTTAGCAAAAGAGGTGCATATCGTTTCAAGAGAATATGTGGAATGTATACACAGAAAAAAAAATAATAGAAAAAAACGAAATTTTTAGGACATGTCATAAGTAAAGAAGGTATTGAGACAGATAAAACAAAGATTGATGCAATTAGAAAATTTCAAAACCCATCATGTATCAAACATTTAAGAAGCTTTTTGGGTTTAACGAATTACTACAGGAAATTCATAAAGGATTACGCTAGATATGCAAAGGTTTTAGAAGGATTATGTGGTAAGAGCAAGGATAAAAAACTGATTTGGACTGAAGAATGTGATGAAGCTTTTCAAAAATTAAAAGAAAGAATGATTAAGACACCAATTTTGGCATACCCTGATTTTTCAAAAGACTTTATACTCGATACAGATGCAAGTTTTGATACAATAGGAGCGGTGCTATCACAGAAAGACATATGTGGAGGATAAAGAGTAATTGCATAGGGTTCCCATGAAATGAATAAACATGAACTTGGTTATTGCATTACAAGGAAAGAACTGCTTGCAATTTATTATTTCACTCAACATTTCAAACATTTTTTGTATGGGAAAAGATTTTTGTTACGAACGGATCATAAAGTTATCACTTTTATGATGACTACGAAAAACGCTATTACACCACAGTTTCAAACATGGATAAATTTTCTTAGTGGTCTTGACATGAAAATAGAAGATCGGAAAGGTGAGAAACATTCAAATGCTGATGCGATGTCTAGAAATTCTTGCGAATTGTGTAGCCAATGTCAGACGATGCATGAAGAAGCCAAGAAAGAAAAAATCAAGACGAGAATTCTTCCATTGAACAAAGAGCCAGGGGGTTTCAAATGGCAAAAGAATAATGAAGAAATAAAAGAAATTGTTGAAGATATCAGAAAAGGGAAAACGAGGAAATGGACACTAAAAAATGACATCGTGGCAACTCAGGACAATAAATACTTGATCCCAAAAGAAAAACGAACAGATTTTATTGAAGAGATGCACAAGCTGGTAGTAAAAAAGTCTATAACTATCTTCGAGAAGATTTTGACATGGAAAATATGAGGAATTTCATTAAAAAATAGTCCAAAGTTGTTTAAATTGTCAAAAATTAACAGCGAAAACGAAAGAAAAACATATAAAATTGTCGGCAGATGAACCTTTCCAGAAAATATACATGGACTTCTGTGGACCATTCAAAAGAAACATAAACGGATATCAATACGTACTTGCAATAATGTAGACCAATTCAGTAGATATATTAGCCTGAATGCAGTTGCTAGTCAAGATAAAAAAACAGTTTGTAGAGTGATATTGGACAGACGGTTATGGAAATTTGGACCTCCAAAGGAAATCCATGTTGATAGAGGACAAACATTTGAATCGGTTTTGTTCAAAGATACAGTTAAAAGGTTCAAAGTCGAGATAATCTATTCAAGTCCATATCATCATAATACAAATGGAATAGTGGAAAGACAATTTCGAACAATCAGAGATGCTATAAATATTCGAATGAAGGACGGAAACCACAGAGATTGGACAGAAGTTTTGTCGAAATAGAATTTATGTTGAATAGTACAGTTCAAGCTACGACAAGTGTTTCACCGAATGAAATAACATTTGGGAGACGATTAAGACATTGGTGGAAGAACAATAAAGAAACTAACGGAAACCAAGTTAATGTCGAAAATGTGGAGACAAGAAGAGTTTTTGAAATTGGAGACAGAGTGTTGATAAAAAAAAAGAAAATATATCAAAACAAGATGACCGTTACATGGGTCCGGCAATTGTGTTGAAACGAAATCACAAAATGAGTTACTAGTTACAGCTCGATGATTGTATAACCTTGATTAGAAATGTTGAATGAATAAAGACATTTAAACCAAGGGGGATGTGAGGAATGTTTTGAATTGTGTATTGATATTTGTGCATGTAGAATGTTGATTCGGATTGTGCCTCTCCTACACAGATGGATGATTGATATTTTCTTTGA
>MQRK01207356.1:300-13130 GCA_001938485.1 Girardia tigrina | reverse complement strand
AAAATCAGAGTGGAAATTGGAATTATCAGAAAATCAACGCAATCCATCAATTTTTCAATATCCGATAATTAATTGTGATTATTAAATATAATTTAGTGATGGATATTTGTTCTCCGAGTGGTGTTCCGACAGATTCTAAAACTGGTGTTTCAAATAATGGGTTTATGATTATTTCACCTATTATTTACCCCTTGAAACATTTATTATAAAACATAATATTAATTTTCCTGTTTCCAATATCACATTCAGATGAAAAATTTCTTATAAAAAGGTTTTGAATGAAGATAACAACATATTTGAAACAAAACTTAAATAATTGCAATCAAAATATAGTCAAATACACGTGTTACAAAGCCATGATAGTTTAAATCCCTCAAACCTGTTATTACAATTTTACCAGAACGAAAAACATTTACACACACTGGATTGAAGCAAGTTAATCTCACTGAAGGAAACATTTCAGGCTCATAATGATTCGGAGTAGTCTTTTTCAAAGCGTTGATATTAATAGCCTCACCATAATCACATGTCACTGTAATTGATTGTATTGTAACATTGATGATATTCTAAGGTAAAGTGGATTGATCAATCGGTTGAATATGATGATATAATCTGGATAGTGTAGAACACATTGACATGGTTTAGTGCCAAAATGGAAGTCATTCAGGCATTCTTAGGAAATCCTTTGTAATTGATATTACGCAACATTTTGTTAAAAATACACGTCAGTGTATTCATTTCATTTCAAATTCCCGTCTTGTGTCTATTTATTAAAAGTGATTCATTAAAACAAATTAATAGTAATTGTTTATTTCACTATATTAAAAGTAATAATATTATAATAGTGTGTTTTGTTTTAATGCATCAAATAAAATAAATATAATAAACGTTATTAGATATCGCGACATCCAGACATTTTGTTATTATTTCAAATTCCGTTTGACAAATCAAGTTGCTCCTGCTGAAATGAAGAGGAAGTTTAAAACATTTAATGAACTTAACCAGGGATCTGAAGAAAAGAAGATGGATGATGAAACAATTAATGGACCTCACCAAGTAAATGAAGAGATAAATGCTGATCAACCTAAGCTAGCGGAACCAGCCAGATCAGTCAGGCTAGTAGGGTGGCCTAGGCTAGTACGATTAGTTGGACAAACTATAGTAGCTCAGACCAGCCTGTCTAGCCAGGCTAGCCTAGCCACTCAGACAACCAAGGATATTCAGAAGGATATTCTGAAGCCCTGGTTAACCAGGCTAACCAAGTTAGTTATACTCAACCAAAACAAAAAAGATGCTCCACAAAAATGTTCCTCAGTATGGATTTCTACGTCAACAACATATAGAGGATATCAGATTAACTTGATAAAATATCCAAAATCAATTAAATTGAGAGATCCGGTATATGTTAGAAAGAGCAAATTTAGCTACCAAAGGACATTAGTGATCGCAATTATGATCTTTTGAATATTGCTCTACAAGAAGTTGGAACAAGACCCAATGGAAAGGTGAGTGAACATAGAGAAAAATATTTGCGCTCAGATGATGGATTAAAATTCAGAGATTTTATAGGTCATGAAAAACCAACAATGGACTTGTCTATTTATACTATGATATTTATCAAAATATGCAAACAAGGTAGAAAAGAAAGATGGTAAAAATTATCCAATCTGGAAATTGTCAGAAATTCGTTGTATTTAATTGTTGATGCAAGTTGTATTGTTGTGTTAATAAATATTCTTATAAATGTCTCTTCGTTTTAATGCATCAATTAAAATAAATGTAATAAACGTTATGAGATATCGTAATATCAAGACATTTTGTCTTTATTTCAAAATCCACTTACGAAAATGGGGAGTTTTTACTTGAGTTCCGTACATTTATTAATTTGTATTTTCTTAGAATTGCAATTTCTACAATTACTGTAAATACCTATTTAATTCAATTGAGTATTTCATCTGTCCAAAATGTGAAGTAGTATGCAAATCCAGTTATGAAGATCTTTTCAACGATCATAATCAACATCATATTCCTTTCACCAATTCGAAAAAATAATACATTCAAGCAATAAATGTTGCAAATAATTTAAGAGAAAGTTCCAACGAAAATTCAACAATGTCCATTATACAGATGCTTTATGACCAATTTCCACAATACGCAAAATTGCCATGATACAATTCAACGGTACTATGGACATGTGTTCAATAGATGTGAGTATTACATTTGTCCTGTATGTCAAAATGCAAGTAGTGGTGACTATCATCAATTTTATGAATGTCACAAGGACCATTTGTGTGACTGTTCAATGAAATCCAAGAAGACAATATGTCAGTTATCATCCAATCAAGTACTCCCCGCAACAAATTTTACAATTGAGGAAAATGTTCCAAATGAGAAAAATGCTCCAATTGAGAAAAATGTTCCAACTCAGAAAAATATTCCACAAAACGTGCAAATGTTGTAATCTAGGTTAGCCTAGGTAGTGATAGTATATTTGGACCGTTTTACCGTCATCAGTATTACAAATAAGTTGATAGAGTGGCAATAAGTTCTTAGTTCCCACATAGCATCAATTTGCTTTTTTAATTAAGAAAGATGTTAATTTAAAATAAATGTATATTTGATTTGAAAATGTTGCTTAAATGTTTCTTAAATTTTTATTATTCTTATATTTATGAAGATTAATATGGATTATGTGTCTTATGCACATAATCCAGCTTTGTCATTTAATTGAAAGAAGTAAATTTATTTAAGTATCAAAATTAAAATATTATTATGAATATATAGTACTTAACTAAAGAATAATGATAATATAAATATTTCTAAAATATGTAATTTAAAAAATAAACTGGAAATCGATATCTATTTGTATTGAAAATGTTTACAAAAAATTATTTTGCAGCTTCTTTCCAGCCTTGTCGTCTGTTGTCTTGTGGATATTGTCGTCCTCTATAAGGCCTAGAATTATTTCTCGTAGTTCTTTCTAAATCACTCATTCTTGTACGTAGATAATTTAGATTATCGAAATGTGAGACAGGACTTGATTGTTCATTCATTGCTTTCAATTTTTTGTTTGCTGTGACACTTAAAAAAGAATGTGTAAATTTATTTGTCGTGTTTTGATTGAGAGACGTTTGTACGATATTCGATGAAGGTAAAGAAGATTTACCATTGGATTTAGAATTGGGATTCTCTACGAAATTGAGATTAATTTCTGGTTTGATATCAAATATTTTATCATTAAATAATGATTCAGTTTCATCATTTTTCTGAGTGGAAGATGTGAGAGATTGAGAAGTAATTTGAGTATATGGAAATGGAAGAGGTTTTTTCTCTTTTAATTTATTAAATGGAAAATGTTGATTTAAAGAAATATCTTTTCGATTCATTGTTGAAGTAAATTGATTTATTGTTTTTGATATATACTCATTTAAAAATTTAAGAATAAATGGAAATATTTTATTTTATAAATATTATTTCTTACTTTTGTATTGGATAAAATAAATAATTAATAAAAAGTAATTGTGATTTTGCTAAACTGTATTAAATAATTATTTACAAACAAACTATGTTAAAACATTTGAGCTTAAATTTATTTTGAACTATTATTTATTTTAATAATTCAAGATACTTTTGAATAATAATGGTAAAATAATATAAAATTTAATTAAAGATTTTAAGATTTATAACGGCTTTACATTGTCAATTTCGAATTTTTATTAATTGGTTGTAGACCTTATCAACAATGAATCAGCATTATAATGATGTACAACACTGTCATTCATTATGTGAAAAATCAAATACTTTAAAGTTACATTTTTTAAAACTAACTTTAAAACTAAAAAATATTTAATTATAATTGCTGAAAATGGAATACAAAATCTCACATGTTTAACAATCAATTTCTTAGAAAAGTTTTTTTCGTACGCTCTATATTTCATAATTTAGAATTTGAAATTGCAAATGTAATAATGAAATTTTGATATGATTTCACAATAAAAAGATTTTGTTTTTATTAAGAACACCAACATGGGTTTTCGAACCTTTATTTTCAATACAATTAAAATTGTCTTTTGGACAACTCTCAGCAAAGCTTTCGTAATTCGACATCGCTAAAATCCTACTATTTTAAATCTTGTAACATCGCCCTTTGCTTTTATGACATCTTCCATTCTTCTATTCATTGAATTGTATGAATCCTGAAATTTATCAATGGGAAAACTATTCCATATAACGTTTTTTTCGTAATACATATTTCATAATTGCCCAAACGTTATCTATGGGACTTAAATCTTGGCTTCCTGAAGGCCATGACCAGAAGCACATATTATTTTTCATCATCCAAATTTTTGTAAATTTAGAAGTATGACAAGATGTTCTATCTTGTTGAAAAATGAAATCTCCATCGTCAAAATATTGCGTAACTAATATATATATATATATATATATATATATATGCACATATAATGTGCATATATTCGAAAAAGCACTAGATATCGATTTTTTCGAGAATCTAATATAACATTCTGGCTATTTACCTATATGTTTCTATCCCTATGTTCAGACAGATTTTTGACATTTTGCTTGCTTCACCCTCTATACCCTATGGGCATTCATCCTCACAGTACACTATAAAACACAACATCACACTAATCGATTAGTGTGCGCTTTTTCGAGAATCTAACATCTTATTCCGACTATTTATCTATGGGTTTTTATACTTGACTTAAAACAGAATTTTGATATTGTGCTTTTTTTAACCTCTATACCCTATGAGAGTTTCTCCCTCACTGTTTGCATTCTACACCACTTTAAACTATATTATATAAAAATATATATATATCTAATAATAAGGTTTGTCCAATACACAAATTACAAATTTTACAAAGAACGACAAATACTGTTAGAATAAGATAAATAACATACAATGTAACTTTATTTTCTTTTTGTTGAATAAATAACATTAAATAACATTCAGAATGGGCAAAGTAAAGATATTTCAATACTTAAAATTATTAATTAAAATATTTTTGGCCATTATTAACCAATAATACTTTAATAAATGATAATATTGAATGAAAATTTCTCCATTTAAACTTAATATACTTTTTAAAATCGTATTATTAAAAACAATTCAAATATTGAACTATTCAAATATTAAAATATATTAAATTTCCAAATATTGCTGATGATAATGTATGTAACATCGAAACATGTCCAATAATTACATAAAAGGAACTTTAATCAAATTATATTTACAAAATATTAAACTTGCGTTCACAAAACTAATATTATTGATATTTATATTTATATTATATAATTAAGAAAACATCGTTCCTCAGAAAAATTAAAATAACAACAGTTGGAATTGTCAGGAATCGATAAAGCGTCGCCAAAATCTCCAGCGTCGAAATTTCGGCGCCGAAAAATAATAATTCAAACCATTTCTTAATAAAACCCAAAATAATAAAAAGGTTATCAAATCATTGAAAATGAATTTAATTTAAATTTTATTAAAAAATATTAAACTTGATTTTAATTGTTAATTTAAAAAATATAAACTTATCAAATTATTATTTTAATTATGTTCGAATATTCAATCACTTTAAAAAGATAAAAAATATCAATTTCCATCTTGTTGGGAGAATCACCATTCTAAGTTCAACTTAAATCTACATACAGTATCAATATATATATATATATACACATTCGAACAGTTTAAAATATTCCTCACAATAATAATTTACCAGATTTTAAAAATGACTATGTCATAGTTCCTCGGAAAAATAAAAATAGTATTCTTGGGTTTCAAGAACACTGAGAAATGTTTTGGTTGACAAAAAACTGCTAAATATTTAAAAGGCAAGAAAATTAGGGCAATAAAGATTTAATATAAAATACCAAAATCTTACAATTTCTAAAACTTTTGGTTGCTTTAATATATTAATTTCATCTTGTAAACTCTGAATTTGATTTTGCAACTTTTCGATTTTGTCTAAATGATATTTTTCCATTTCTTCATCCCATTTAAATTTCTTATCTAAAACTGAAAAAAATATTTTTAAACTATTTTTTAAATTTATATTTATAAAATGAGTTGACTAATAGATAAATAAAAATAAAAGTAATTAGGAGAGTGAATATACTTTGATTTAATTGAACAAAAATTTGTTCCAAGTATTAAATACTAAAATTATTTAAAATAATAAAACATCAACATTACTTCACCAGGTAAAAATATAAATATTTGTAAAATTTAAAATAGATAAAATACATTTGGTCTTCTTTTATGTGGAAGATACGTTCCACGGCACATAAAAAACCGCATAAAAACACCTGAAACAGTCTTAAAATAAAAGAAGGGTTCCATATTTAAAATAAAAAATAAATAAA
This sequence comes from Girardia tigrina, assembly GCA_001938485.1. Taxonomy (NCBI): domain Eukaryota; kingdom Metazoa; phylum Platyhelminthes; order Tricladida; family Dugesiidae; genus Girardia; species Girardia tigrina. The sequence continues at coordinate 6,740 of MQRK01207356.1, read as the reverse complement.
TATAAAATAAATAAATATAAAATATAAAATAAAATTTTAATAAATATCCGCATAATTTCAAAATCGCATAAAAACAAACCACATTAAAAGAGGATCAAGTGTAAAGATCAAAAAGAGTATTTAAAATTTAGATAATTTGAATATTTTTTAATTCTGTAAATGTTCGATTGAGGTGAAGTAATTAAAATTTTTAACTGGAAATCAAAAAAAGTTATAATAACTTATATATTTTAAAATTTAAAATAATTTTTTTCAAAAATACTAAGAATTAAAATAAATATGTATCAAGTAATTAAAAATTAAGTTTAATTTAAAATTAATAACAAATAGTGAAAATCTAATTTATTATTCAAAAAATAAATTTGAATGAAATTTAAAATATTGATAATATTTTTAAAATTATAAAAATTGAAATATTTAGAAAAACGAAATTGGCAAAATCCTTATTCAATTTTTTTAGAATTTCGATTTTTATCAATACACTTTTCTTGTTAGTCTTATAATTAATAATTTTTTGAGTGAATTTAAATATTGATGTAACGAACAAAAAATGAAAAGATAAAATATTAAATAAGTAATATTAAAATTTTAAGTAAATCAATTTTAGATATTAAATAAAATATTTTGGTAAAATTAAAAAAAGTTAATAAAACATTTTGATAAAATAAAATATAATTTTTAAAGTAAATAAATAAGTTAAAAATAAAAATAGTTAAAGGCAGTGCTTTTTTTCAGTAGGAACTCATGGGAACTCAGTTCCCATACCTTATTTTTGCCAGATTCATTTATATTTATATAAAATAATCGGCGTTTTACTTACTGTCAGTCCTTTTTAGAGTGGGAACTCACGGAAACGATATAAATTACGGTTTACAAATAAACAACAAGCTATATAAATGTACCAAATAGCAAATGCTGTTATTCTCTAAAATTTAACATGATATCTATGGCATAGCCTTTTCAGGGGGCGTGGCCATATTGATTAAATTATTTGGTAAATAATTATTCGATGTCATTTTAGATTTACAGTCTTAAAATTAATAATAATTAAACAAACAGAAAAGCCTTGAAATGAAGAAAATCTCAAGTTTTTTCCCAGCTGCAGCTCCGGTAAGCAAACAATTGAAACAAGAACTTGCAGAAGGTAATGATATTCAAACGACAATCTCAGAACAAACGTGTGTAGGCGATGTAGACATAGAGTCGGACAATGATCAGCCAAGTTGTTGGACATTGGAGCAAAAATTAGACTTCTGCGGAAGATATGAGTGGCTGTACGTTAGAATAAAAAACTCGGCTGTACAGTCTGCCGAAAGGTTGAAACACTTGACATAGAAGCAAAAATGGGCATAAAAATATCGAAAAAATGTACTGATGGCGAAGTATCTTGTTACGGAGATGAAAAAAAAGAAACAGCAGAATTCACTCCGAAAGAAAATTTTGATTCACAAGGAATCTGCTGGACATCAAAGTGTTGTAAAGATAGTAACAGAAGCAGAAAAGGAAAAACTTGAAAACGTAGTTTTAAAGTCATTGATACATGAGAAAACAGTGACGGCTAAAATTTTTCGCACTGCATACAAAATTGCGAAACGAAGTCAGTCATTTAATAACTTTGAAATGGAAATTGATTTAAAAGAAATGAACGGGATAGACATGGGTTGCATTCTACATTCGACAAATGCATGCATTATATTGTGAACCATATAGGCACTGAAATGAGACAGAAATTGGTCAAAGAAGTGGTTAATTCCAAAAGTAAAATATCACTGATGATCGATGAGTCTACGACATTGAGAGAAAAATCAACCCTTATAGTGTACTTGCGAAGTTGTATAGAAGGCACTGAAATGAAAGAACCAGTAAATTTATTTCTGGACTTAGTCGAACTTCAAAGTGTCACAGCCAACGAAATCTTTACTGCATTACTAGACTGTCTTAAATATTACGGGATGGGTGAAGAATACTTAAAGAACTATTTAGTTTCTGTTAAATGTAATGGTGCATCTGTCATGTTGGGATGCAGAAGTGGAGTAAAGAAGCTACTTACTGATAAATTTCCATTGGTGATATTCTGGCACTGTGCTAATCACAGACTTGAACTATCAGTAGCAGATACCGTAAAGGACGTTTCAGGAGTCAATAGATTTAAATCATTCCTTGATAAGCTATACGTAATATGCCATGCTTCTCCAAGAAATAGTAGCATTCATGTGCTAAATTACTTGAAGTAGAGTTATTAAAAATTGGACGGGTTTTATGTACGCGATGGGTTTCGTCAAGTTTCTGTGCAGTGTTTGCAGTGTGGAATAATTATGCAGCTCTGGTAAATCATTTTGAAGAAGCAATGACTGATCCCAAAAGAAGTAATAATGAGAAATGTACATATGAAGGGTTGAAGAAGAAAATAGCATCAACTGAATTTGTGATGAATCTTGGTCTGATGTGTGATGCTCATCAAGAGTTATATGAATTGAGCTTGGACCTACAGCAGCGAAACATGAATCTTTACAAAGCGAATAAAAAAATAAAATCACTCGTACAGGTGTTCGTGGAACGAAGGGAAAATCCAGGCCCATACTACAGGAGTGCAACAGCAGCTGTTGAGCATCTAATATTTAATGAAATTGTACTACACAACAGAAACTGCAAAAATGACCCTCCTATTGATGCAAATGTCTTTTACGAGAAACTTAGCGAATCAATTGCGAAAAGATTACTGTCTAATGAGGATTTTGAACTAGCTCAATGGACTAGGATACTAGATCAGAGCCATTGGACAGATAACATGAACAACCAGTTGACATTTGGAGAAGCGGAAAATGAGAAATTGTGTAGCAGTCTGCAACTTAACGCAAGAGAAATCATTCATGGATTCCGTGATTATCTTACGGAAAGAACATATTCTGAAAGAATTTTTCCTCTAATACATGCTCTTAATACAATTTCCATTTCTTCCAGTGAGTGTGAAAGTGGATTCTCACAAATGAATTTGATAATCATCCCAACGAGAGCTTCGCTTATGATAAAAACAGTCTCGGCACTTTTATTCATCAGAATGGTCGACCCTCTACTAACATATTTCGATCCTACGAAGTACGTAGACTCTTGGCTGCTTCGAGGCAAACATTCAGCTCTAAACTCACAAAGTAAGAAAAAAAATCGAGATGATTTGTCTGATGAAAACATGAGAAAACTCTGGAAGTTGTTTTAAAGCCTAATACGGTACAGTATTCATAATACAGTAGAATACATTTTTGATTTTTCCACATAAACTTTAGTCAGGTCGGTTTTTATTATAAATAAACTCTTTGAGTCTCTCATTTTCTTATAAAAACGTTTATGTCTTTAAATTGCCTGTAAAATAAATTTGTGTTCAGTGGGAAAATTCAATTATAGTACTTTCTGACATAAGGTAAAAACAGATATAAAATGAGTTCCCAAAACTTTTTTACTAGAAAAAAAGCACTGGTTAAAAGAGAAAATGAATGGAAGATATACAAGATATGGAGACTATTGATGCATACAAGACTGTAAATAATTAGGAATTTTAAGATACAATATTTAGATACCAACTGATTTCCGAGGAAAATCTGATACATGAAACTTTGAATTCTTTACTAAAGTTTTTTTTTCGTTTAAAGAAAATTAATTAAATGAAATTAAAATAAAGGTTATAAAGAATATCCATTTGGCAAGGAATATTTTTTAAATAAATTTAGATTTCAAATAATGTATATAATGCTTATTAAAAATATCTAACCGTTCGAATTTGAAGATCTGGCTCTATTTATAGCTAACTGATTTTCCAGATCTGCGTTCAGCCGCTCCAGGTCACGTAACGCATTTGACTTCTCCAAAGCAAGAACCATGTCTAAAGTTTTGTTTATTTAAAAAAACCATAATTACATAATATATTTTTATTAACTTTTCATTCGGTTTTAGTTTTATTTTTAATTTTAGAAAAACTGAAATATTTAGAAGGATATTTATTTTATAGAAGAATATTTATTTTATTTACCGAACTTGAAATTGAATCATTAAAAACGAATAAATATTAAATTTCCTTTGATGAAAATTCAATCAGCTTTATTAATGAAAGTTTAACAATTGTTTTGTTTCCAATTTGTAAAGAGTTTTCTTGGAAAAGGTTATCGTTACTCCCAGTCAAATCATCAGAATCGTCTAAATTAACATTATGCATATTAGAGTGGTCTTTTGGATTCGTGTCTTTCGAATTGAGAAACATTTTTATAACAAAAGATTCTATTATTTGATTCAATCAAAAAATCAACGATTTTCTGTCAAAAAACTTTTAATAATCAAAATTTTGGCAACTTTACGATTAAAAATTTGAACTTGTAAATTTATTAAATAATTTTTTTTACAAATTCTACAATTGTTTTTGCACAAAATTTTTGGCACCATTGTTTTTTTACATTACAGCTCAAGCAATCACAGCAATTCAATTCCACTTTCAGGATTCGCTTCACTCTAAATCTCCGCACATTGCAATTTACAGATATTGACCTGGTTGATGTCCATCGATTTGCATTGACTCATTTCATTGACATTACCCAGACGACCAAGTAGACCAGAGTGTGAATTGTCAAAAATTGTGCCAATAGTGAAAAAGCTCAGCCTAAATGCGAATATACTTTATTTCTGATGGTTTCTTGTCGTATTTCTGACGCGAATTAATACGTACCTCATCCATCGTATGTCGGCTTTGATTAGAATAATGCCACAATGTACTAATCAGAATATATTCAATATGGTCCGCAATTGAGTAACAAGAATCAGCGATTACGCACGGAAATGTTGTGCAATCGAAATTGACCCCACCCATTGACAGATCAGATACTATAGCATAATTACGTAATTCTTTGTTAATTATATTGTATTTTTGGATGTAAATATATAGTTTATTAATCGATGTCTTTTAGTTGTTTAACTGGCGACCACGCCGAAATCAATGTCGATTCACGGACGAAATGTGAGGAGAGATAAAAAATGTTTTCCAGTTTACCACAGAAAACTCAGGAGCTGCTTATTCAGAAGCCAACTTTCTTCGATGGATATTCATGCAGTGCACAAAGGATTTCGTTTTGTTTAACCAAATGGAGCAGTCATTCGCCTTTGACATGTTATTAAGAAACGATGCCAAACGATTGTGACAAGAATTTTGCTCAGCTATAACAAACGATGAAACTGAACAGTTGTATATTGATTCGTTTACAACCACAATTTCAATTGTTGAGAAGATTGCAGAATTATATTTTTGCCAGTAGAAGCCAGATGAGAAATATCTGAATTATGAAATCCGCGTCAAACAGTTAGTAAAATAAGTTTTTGCGAGCAAGCTTTCAGTTAGAAACATTCCAAGAATGTTCATTCTGAAAAAAAACTTGAAACGAAAAATTAAGAGAAGCTTTAATACTCAACCTTAGAATTGACCTAAAAATTATTTCTAGACTTTATTATCACAGATATTTGACTATTTTGACTTTATTTTTTAATATAAAAAATTTACTATAAAACAAAGTTAATACAAACCTCATTATTTTAACACCTTTAAGATAGAAAAAAGAGTAAATCCAAACAAATTTATTTCTTCTAAACACAAAAAAGTATTATTGAATGTCATTAATCTTCCTTGCTTTTATTATATGCTAAACACAAATAGTGAACCACATTATATAAAATTCCTGTCTTTCCGCAAAATGTTTCCAAGAATAGAAAAGCAGTGTTCAACATAAACCGAGATTGGTTGATAGTTAACAAGAATGAATAAGTGATGTGAGAAATATCCTGTACCAGATCACTGCTTTAAGCAATCTCCCTCAACATGTGAGTTTCGGCTGAGGTGGTTGACTGATTTTATAAAAAGCAGACGACCATCACGATTTTTAACAAGAGCTGCTTTCATTCATGCTACTAGATCATTGACTGCTGGAGAGGATGAACGAATTCTTAGTGCACAATTGTGCTACAGATAAACAACACATGTGACGTACACTATTGATGGATACATGGTTTTAATATAGTAAGAAGTAAGCAGAAATTTTCCCAAGGAATACCAAAAAACGATTAACATCTTCAATATGCTAAGCAACAAAGTTGCTGATGATAGCAGTAGCCAACTACACACATTCCAAAACCAATATTTTAGATGACTCATATAATGTTCCAACTTATATGCCAAAATATTTGTTTTCCAATAAGCTTCTTTTTTACAGCATGTTTTGCTTCCAACAAAAAAGCTTCCACCTTGGCTCTGCACTCAGTTTCACTGTGACTTTCTTTTCCCATTTTGAGAAACAATCACTTCATTGATTTATGACGAAGCTTTTTTAGCGATATACGTGGTGCGCCCAAAAAGTACAATAACAGTAGGGGAAAAATGGGCGTTCTCCACCAACCCCCCCCGGGGGGGGGGG
>MQRK01207347.1:2233-25825 GCA_001938485.1 Girardia tigrina | reverse complement strand
AGTTTTTCGAATCCAAGGACGAATCCTTTTTTTCTAATGGCATAGAAAAACTTATATCACGTTGGGAAAAGGTCATCGATTGCGATGGGGACTATTTTTCTGATTAAATAAATGTTTTACATGGTTTTATTTTTGTTTCTAAAAATCAATAAAAAACGACATAACATTTGGGTACCCCTAATAGTTACTACTAAAATATACAACCAAAATCTTAAAATTACTCGATAAACTATAAGTGTAAATAAAAAACACTAGGAAATAATAGAAATAAAATTGGATTTCAATGGGAACTACATTTACCAACCGTAGGTCAAAAATATGTTACTAAATAAATTAATAATAATGTAAACTTTCAAAGGTGAAAAGGTAAAGAAAACTGAAAAATATGTGACATAAATATAAAACCTTGGTTTTAATTATTGAAAAACACCATAAATACTTATTTTTTATTAATTCACAAACAATATTTTTTCTCCTTCGATATCGAAAATCTTCAAGAATGAATGACGAAAAGTGTCATGCAACAATTTAATATTTAATATAGAACTTTTCCAACATAAAATAAAATAGAAAATTAATAACAAATATTTTTTTATTGTTAATTAATGTCACAGAAAGATCCACCTGGCATTTTACTTAAATAAATTATAATTTGTAAGTTTTTTTCACAACACTTTTTATTGCATCCTTTCGTTGTTACCAAACGATTTGGTTGTCTTTCAAAGGGCAGACTTTCAGACACTTTTTGTACTTTTCTATGATTAATTTATTTTCGTATAATATTACAAATTACGTTTTCCTTCTTTCGACATGAAAATCATATTTTTTTCTAAAATGATGAAAATGTGCAAAACAAAATATCAACTATTTTATAATTAAATAATTAGAATGCAATTATATATTTAATCCTAACAACCTTTTAAAATTATAGCCGTGTTTACATTTCAGACAAATCTTATGAACGTTTTTTGAATAAATTAATGATAAATACACATAATATTTCTGTACAGAACTGGACTTTATCTTGAAAGATGTATAAGAAGAATGAATTATAAATATCTTTTACGGTCTAAAAGTCGCAAATATATTTTATATTTTTTATAAATACAATTATAAAATTTATAAACTTTTATTTAAAAAAATCAAATTAAAATAATTTACTAAATTTATTTTATCAAAAAGTCAAATTGAAAGCGTTTGTTAGAGGTAGATTGTCCTATACTAGATATCGGAAGTTTTTTTTAGTTTTTAAATGAAAATAAAAAAAAATAATGGTTGGCGCTATTTTGTCGCTATATATAGACTTTTTTGATCAATATAATAACCTTTATATATAATTTTTGTTGCACTGATGCAGTCATCATCATACTTCTTTACATCGGTCATCATATATTTAATATCGATGTTATTCTGAAAGACGTTAAATTTTTTTTTCATCGAAAATTTAATATAAAGTGTAATACACGATCACATCTTTTACCATTTTTGACGACTGTTAATCTTACTTTACGTAATTGTCTTGACTTTGAGACTCCCATATCATACAAGGTTAAAATAAGTGTATCTTTCTTACATTTGCCAGTATACTTCACTTATTACTGTAAAGATTTCTGCTAGGCATTGCTAAGTTCTTAAGAGAAAAGCACCGTCTATTTGCTTTATTCATTCTTCTTCAGCTTTACGAATAAAAGACATAATAGCAACAAACGTTTTTAGTGATGAACTCCTTGTTTTAGGATGAATATTTAACCTTCACTAAAGTTTTGTATGGCTGTAATTTTCTTCGTGCAATATTGATATTTTTACATAAACAACTTTAGAAATATTCTTCATTTTAGTCAAGGTACACAAAAGAAAACAATTAAAAATAATTAAAATGAACACATAGGCGCCTGACGGATTTTTCAATGGGGAGCCAAATGAAACACTTATAATAGGTAGAATTTCTTTTAAAATATCAATTTATTTATTTATTCAGTTTCGTTCCTAAATAAATTTTTGTACACCATTTATTTTTCCAACCTATAAATAGAGCAAAAATATTTATGAAAATAATCTTTAATTCCTTGTTATTCATTTATTTGATTATTAATCTATTTTCGGATGTTAATATTTCTCAGCCTATTTATCTAAAATATTTGTTTACATTTTAGCAGCTAATATCCTTCTAAAATCCTATTATAATTTTCCAATTTCTCAGATCAATTTTTTTTCATTTTTTTAAAAACATTATTTGCTAAGGGGTCAAGTGTCCTACCTTGCCTTCCTGTAGGCACCCATGAATGAACAATACCCGCTTATCAATCATAACTATTATCTATAGTAATTAATTATTAAGTTATCAATAATGAAGCTAATAATTTGATGAATATAGTTTGTGGCGCTAATTTTTAAGACAAACTGTTCTTTTATTATCACTTTTGCTGCTTTTCAAGATTCATAATTTTCTAAATAAATATTGAGTAAAGATTTATTTTTCTTCCAATCATTGAAGTTTCTGGCAAATTGATTGTTTTCTAGCAAGAAAAAATTGAACTTTCGTTTACCTGGAGTTAACTTCTCAAGTTTAAAAAAAAGACTGAGAAAATACAACGTTCCTTATACATCGAAAGACTTCCAGCAGATAGTCTCTGACCTCTGCACCATTTCATTAAGTGCCATGTACACAATTAATCTTAATAGCAATCTTCCAAAATAGCAATGAATTTGGGAAGCTAACTGTCTTATCTCCCGGCAATTAAAGGTTAATGTTTGGGATTCAAACTTATATTTATTTTCTTTTCAAATTGAATCCATTTAACAAAATTTAAATCTATTTGAAAAAAAATTGAATTTTGGTCGATTTCGATAGGAAAAAATTTCCGTGAAATTTAAAAATCATTACTCAGTTAGTTTGTAATTTAATAAATAATTTTTGTAAAAAAACTAAATTCCATTTTGTTCGAAATATTTACAAGTAGGAAATTAGGTTCCTTTCATTTTACCACGTTTTTCTTAGCTTGGTTTCTTGTCTGGAACAAATCTTGCGATTAATTTTTCGACCACTTTCAGTCATCCAATTGAGCTGAATTTTTTTATACAGGCTTGCTTCTGATGACAATACAATATTTTAAAACATTTACTTTACGGATGTACGGAAAAAATCAATAAATTGAACAAATATTGTGAAAATCAAGTGATAATTAAGTGTAGAAGTATTAAAATTAGGTTTAAAAATTATTTTGAAATAAAACTTACTTTTATTAAAATAAAACTTTGTTATTTTGGTTTTATTATCATTTGTGTTATTCGAAATCAATCGAAAGATTTGAATTCCTAAATGATAACTAAAAATAGTAAAATAATATTATTAATAAAAAAAATTTTATAAAAACAACCACGTTTTTCAAGCATTACCAATGCACTAAAAAGAGGAAAATAATTTTTTTCTAGACATGTGCGAAATTTTATACCTAAACAAAAACGTTGGGCGGATTTCTGAATTACTGCTATTTTCTCTTGACTGCTTTTTAGTAACAATCGATCATTTCTATGCCCCACGTTTTTGGTTAGGTATAAAATTTCGCACATGTCTAGAAAAAAATTATTTTCCTCTTTTTATTGCATTGGTAATGCTTGAAAAACGTGGTTGTTTTTATAAAAAAAATTTTTTATTAATAATTTTAAATTAATTGGCATTGAAGAGAATAATATCTGGTTAGCAATATACTTCACTTCAATCTTTTATTAACAGATTTAGAGAAATATTAGATTGAAAATATTTGTAGTCGTTTCATATAATTGGCATCGATTTATGTGACAACTCCATGCGATGTCATTGGTAATGAAACAGTTAAATGAATTAAGGCTCAATATTATATACAAAAATTAGTTTTTTTATGTCAGTAAAATAGGTTTAAGAAGTCATTTAATATCTGTATTATTCTTTCATTGTTTTGTATCTTTTTTTAATTTTATTTTTATTACCATTTTTATCTTTTCCGATTATGATTTCAATGTTATTTTATCATCAACCTGACTTTTATTAACATACAAAAGCTAGAGATATTATTTCTTTCTTTAACTTTTTTTTGCTTTAATGCGTTTTTTGATTAAAAAAATATATGACGTATATCTATAAAATACCTTCATATTTTTACAAAGCAACACGAATATTTTTCTAATTTTTCCCAGTTAAAAAGCTTAAATTTCATGGAGGGTGTCACCTGAAATTAGTATATTTTTTAAAGCTTAAAGGTAATTGCAAAATGTTTTCGGATATAACATGTAACAAGAGTTTTAATCAAATTTTGTTTCGCTTCAATTTTAAAGATTCGATATTTTAGATGTAATATTTTTTGTAGTTAATTACTCCTTAATCATAATTATAGACAATATTTACAAAACTGAACAGTACAATATATCTATTTTGAATTAAAATCATGCGAAAATTTATCATTGTTAAACAAAAGCAAACTACTTTTTCAATAGTTAGCTAAAATTAATAATTCAAGGATTCTAGGATTTTTCATCACCGGACGATTCATCACACCTGTTTAAATATTAAATAAAAAAACAAAAAAAAATATATTTTAACGATAACTCGTGCTATATTCGATAAATTTTACAACAAAATATTTTAATCACACCCAGTGCTCGAAGTAGAAAAAAATAAGTGCCGGTATGCGGAAACCGGCCATATAGTGATTTTGCTCCTCCGCTGCCCAACGCCAACACCCTGACGTCAACTCCCACGCCTCCTCTCCGAATTTTTAATATATTTAAAAAAACAGTGGTTTCTTTTCATTTCCGCTCACCCAAAATTGTATACAATCCCCACACATTAACGAACCCTGAGGGAAACCAAAAACCATTCTCCGTTTAAATCTTATTGACTACACAATAAAGATATTCACCAGCATGTGTAATGGTAACTATAGTAACTACGCTTCTTTTATACTGGACTACTGGTTAACACCTTCAACCAATGATAGTGTACTTGGGGCTCAGACAACGATTATGCTCTATCTACAGCGCACACACTCGTGTGTGAGGTTTGTGTATATACATCAGTTGAGATGAGATGGAAGCGTAGCCATATAATTCATTCCTTAATAAATGCTTTCCAATTCTTAAGCCTTAGGAAAAACAAGTGCCGGTATGAGCCGGTATTCCCCTTAAAAATCATACTGCCTTAAAATCAAATAAGTACCGGTATGTCATATCGCCTCGAAAACAAGTGGCGGTATGGCATACCGGCACATCCCGGCTCACTTCGAGCCCTGATCACACCTAAAATAACTGATGAACAATAACCATAAACCCTAACCTAAAGCCCAACCCGTCAATATAAAAAATAAAAGTGTCATGACTATTTCGATGATGAAACATCCGGGCACCATATGAAATTGGTTTTCCAGTTTTTATTTGATTCATGGTCTGTCCTAGTATGAAACATACATTATGGAATTATTTTTTATAAAAATTGTGTTTTTTTGTTCTAATCGTTGATAGAAATTGTAAAATACCTCCAAGAATTTCGAGGATTATTGTCAAATGTTTTGATTCATTGTATTTGAATGTTGTATGTTGTTACCCAAATGTCTGATTTCTAGTATTAATTGAATTAAAGTTTATTTAATTAAATTATTAAATTTAATTAATGACTATTTGAAAAAACGAGCAGTGTTTATTTTTGAAAAATTTATAAAAGAATTTTGATAATTAAATTTAATAATTAACTATTTTTCATTTTTATTTTATGTTTTATAAAAAGAAAACGAAATTTATTAATCATTAAAAATTGTAAATGGCGAAAGTATTAATGTGAATTGTTGTAAATATTAATAAAAATTTAGTAAACCATGTGAATGATTTTAATCATTTTTTGGATTTTGATGTCATATGAAATCATAATTTATTTTAGACTTGTAAATGCATCCATGGATTAACCCTTTCAACACATTGTCCAGAGCATACCCTTTAAACAGTAGTTATCCTTTCAGTAATTGCTATCACAAAATACTATTTGGACCATATAACCTAGTTATTATTTTGCAATAACCTTTTTTTTTGAAATCAATGAATAATATGATCAAATTAGTCAAAATAAATTGGAAAAAAATATTTTAGACTATAATATTACATGGATTACTGAAATAAAAAAATCGTGTTTAAAGGGTTAATATGTAAAACATTTTTGTGTATGATCGATTTTGAATATTTCAGCACTAAAGGGTTAAAATCTTTGTTAAAAAACGAAAAGTTAATAGTAACGCCGCATGATTTGTTAAAAAAACGTTTGCATTGCAAAATAAAGTTAATTGAACAAGGAAAGATTAATAATCAATAAATGAATTAAAATATTAATAAATAAATTTTGTAATATTTTCAACAATTTAAAATTAACTTATTAAAAAACTAAATTAATTAATTGTGTTACAATGTGGCTAAAAATAATTAAATAGTTCAAATATCTTAAACGTTTTGTAATCTACTCTCGAAAATAATAAAATAAATATTCATAAATTATGTACCAAGTTATTCCAGGGTTAAAGGTCACATTTTATCCAAAAAAACAGCTATCACATCAATTACTCCTTCCAAGAACAAAGTCTTGAATTTCTCATCAACTCACTAAGGAAATATAATAAGATATATATAATATAATAACTATTAAAAAGTTAAATAGGTAAATAAAATATGATTACTACTAAGGGAATATTACTATATTATGAAGAATAAAAATCATTTGAAGTTTTATGTTTAATGGAATTTCGTACTTTGATCTATTTCTATTAAACAATTAATAAGTTATTTATTAACACGATCAAATATTTTCACTCATTCTATTTAAATTTTATTAATTTATTTGTAACAGAAGAAAAGAATGAGAAAGACCATAAATTGGTTCAAACAAACTTAGAAAATTTGCAGTACATATCACATAAATATGTGTAAAAGTTAAACATCTTTAATAAATCAAATAATAATCTTAAATTAAAAACTTTAGCAATTCAAATAAAAAATAGTATACTCACGAAAACACTTATTTTAAATCATCTAACCTTAACATGAACCCTTAACTAAAACAAACCTCTATCATTAAAATATATCAACATTATATTTTTTCCTCCAAGGTCTTCGTTCATTTTCATCACCATTCTTACTTTGCCATTCCTACACTCATATGTAAATTTTTGTTCATTAAAATTGCTTAAAATCTTTACTTTAAAAATATTAAAATAAAAACCGTATAAAGTAAGGAGAAGATACATAGCAGAAGATACGAACTAATGTCAACAAATAAAATGCAAAATTGCGGAGTAAGCGGACATGTTTAATCTGGATAGCCCGCATTAATACAATTCTTTTGGTACAGCGCCTTCGCCGAAAGACGCCCGAAAGGCCATGAAATCGATGGAAACCCGTGCAAGTCGTTTAATGGTTAAATTAACACCGATTTCGATTAATGACGGTTTGCATGATTCCTACTCATAATTTCGTGAAAGTTTTTATGAAAATACTAATAAAATACTAATTTATTTGATAAATGACGATTTCTATCACTTATTCACTAATTATATTTCTAAAAATCAATTTAGGTTAAATTTGTAAAATTTCGTTATCATCTGATTCACGGTTTGTCGGTTAAGCTCAAATCTTACTATGATCATATTTGCTGATAAAATGAGAAATATTGGAGGAAAAGTGAGTGAATCCGCGTAAAATGGAGACAGCTCTGCATAGTCTACATCGGGATGGTTCTATCTGTACAGCGCCTTTGCCGAAAGGCGCCGGGAGCCAATTTATTTGATTGACTGTTAAATTAACACAGAATTCGAAAGAATTAATAATAAAGTATAATAATTACAATTAAAAAATTAAAACAGAAATTTTCAGTCGAAAATTCAGCTCCCCCGTCATATGTGACGGGTATTTTTCTAGTTTAATATGATAGTTTATTTAATATGCTTTCCCAAATTTTAAAATTAATATTATTTTAAAATAAATTGAATCAATTTTAAATTAGAAAATACTTTAAATATTTTGTTAGGATTTTAATTGAGTTAGATATTATTTTTAAGTTTCAGTTTTGAGAAGTTTAATCAGACGTTTATTGTTAAGATAAATACCGGCGAATTGAATTTTAAAAAAAAAGTTTAAAATATTTTTGAATGTGTTTTAAATAAAAATTATTTTGTGCTAATAAAAAATGTTAACATTTATGAATCTTAATTCAAATATAGAAAATGATATTAACGCATTATATATAACATCATTATCATTATATATAATTATTATATATTATCATTAACAACATTATATATAAAATTTTTATAAAATTAAAATTTAACAAAATAAATAATCTAATTAATAATTAAATTAACCACATTTTTATTTTATTTTCTTAAACTTTCAAAAACTTAAATAAATAATTAATTGTATTCAGTTTTCAAAGTGAGAGTTGAATTTTTAAGTATCAGAACATCAGAAAAAGACAAAAACAATTTGGAATTTGAAAAAGAATTAGAAAAGATCTGTACTAACAATTTTCTATAAAATAAATTCTTAATAATTAAAAATAAATTTACAACAAATTTCAAAGTAATGAATAAACTTTTGAAGGGTCTAAAAAGCATTTTTCAAAGTTTGGTACTCGTAGGATTTGAAAATGGTACCCACAAGCAGGATTTAGTAAAATCAAAATATTTTGCTCAAAAGAAGCGTCATATTGCAATAAAAGCTAAATGACAAATAAACTTCGTTACTCATTTCAGTTAAATTAAAAATTATCATTTTTATTACAAATTGTAAGATGTAAAAGATGTCGTAGCTTTTGTGTCTTTTTCCACTCATATAGTACAAATAGATAAACAAAAGTCAAAACATATTATACGACAGTAGAACCAGTGAATTCGATTGCATTCACCAACTACAAGACCCTGACAAGATTGTTACAAAAAGATTATGTGAATCGAAACTATTCCACTTTATGTCATTCATCTTGAAAATCTTTAAAATCGAAGCATAAAAACAACCACCTAAAAGCATCTTTTTGAGACCAACGGCAATTAGTACAAAAGTCAATCAATCCTTTTTGAAAACAAACGGGATAGATTAAATTATTCTGCAATACCTATTGCAGCGTTTGACAGAATATGACTATGAAAAAGCTCAGGGAGTTCGAATTGGGGGTCGCTTTTGATTTCGAAATGCGGTACAGCAGAGACGATAGGCAAACCTTTTATCGAACTTGCAGCTAAAATAGTGACAAAAAGGATGATAATAATAAGACAAGATCTAATGTAATAATAATAATATACCTTCTTTAACTTTAGGGTACGCAGTGATGAGCCATTCTAGAATAAACAAAATACAAAATTTATTTTAATTTTGCCACTAAAATTCAAAAGTTAAAAAATATATAATTTAAAATCCTCAAATAGTGGCCAAATTTGTCAATGAAAATTTACTTCAAAATACTTTGGCTCTGTTAATACCATAATTCCCATAATTAAATATGACATTCATATCAAAATGTCCAGAAAGCACAGGTGATGGCTCATATAGAGTTCCTATTAAAGAAACTTGTGTAATCATTTTTTTTTCATATATTAAAATTTGTTCCTCATAATATTCAAATATAAATGTGTACTTTTAAATCCATTTAATTGTTTTTTTGGAGTTATAAATCTATAAATTTCTCATGAGACTTTGCAATTAGATTTGAGATTTGCGTGAGAACAAATGAGACTCGAAATGTTTTTGGACTAGTAAAATGAGTTTGAAAAAAATGCATTTTAATATTAATACAAAGACAGATAAAGATTCTTAAATCAATTTCTTAAAAAAAGCTTTAACAAAATAATTTTTCAAAAATATCGAATTAGCGTTTACAAAATTCGATATATATTATACTATATATACTATTTTTTAATCAATTTTCATGGAACTCTATAAAATAAAACAACAATGGCCATTTTTTGAAAAATGTATTTCTCATAACATATTTCGCGAGTTGACTAATTAAATAAATCAATTTTAAGTATTCAAATTAAAAAAATTAGAATATTTTAATTTGATTGGATGAATCACTTTGAACATTAAAATGTTTAATTAATAATGCCAATATGATTATTCTTTCATAATTGTCAAATTTTTTACACAAAATTTATAACTCTTTATTATAATCTACTTTGCTTTGTTTTTCGTAGTGTAATATATGATTAAAATAGATCTGTTTCTATCCAATTGAGTGAATTCAGGAATTCCAAATCGAAGATGCCGGTTTGTCTCTTTAATGTACAGGGATTCACGCTTGTGACATTTTAATTGATATACTAAGTTTGCTTGTACACTCAAAGGAGTCTTAGATTTGTTTGAAAATAAACTTGACCTATATTAATTGTAAAATTATTCTCAATTTAAAATATTTTGAAGTTCTTTTCATTCATGATTTCTAAACATTTTTTGCTCCCTAGCAAATATAACTTTTAAGGTACTATTTACTATATCTTTATTATATGTTTATATCATTTTTATTAAAATCTTTTTTATATTCTTATTTTAGATAAATAGAATCAATAGTATCTCTAATTAACTTATTTATATAATTAATATTATACCCACTTTTTTCTAATCTATTTTTGAGATTTTCTAAACTATCATTAGAATTCTCAAATGACGAAGGTGTAGTATCATTTGATGACATTTCTATTATACTTAAGATCGCAAAAGTTTTTGAGACTTCTAGTTTCAATAGATTTATAATAATAAAAAATTAATTAGCTAATATTTAGTTGGTGTTAAAATTGAGCCGTATGCTAGGTGATTCCTTCATCGTTTTTATGGACCGAGACACATCTGTCATTCGCACCATAGTTAAAATATCCTTTGATTCTTCAGTCAGTGATACATATAGTTAAGTGAGATATACAGCTATCTTGTTATAATGCAGCACTCTTCTTGAATGATTTTCTGTACTTTTTTCACCAACGAAGTTTCATATTTCTTTCAGACAGCCTTCATTTCTTAAAACAAATCAAAAGTTTGTCTATCTATCTCTCTTACACAACATTATACAGTTATTAGCGAGGGGTCATCGTTATGATATGTTTCTGAAAATCTAAATATGTAGCGACACTGCGGTACTCGTTCTCTGAAATATGACTTAGATGAAAATTTATATATATATATATATATATATATATATTTCCATGTAAAGTCGGGTACGTATAAAATTAACATTGCTTTCAATTTTTGTAATTTTTATCCTACAAAAAATCTTTTAATTGTTAGTAAAATTTATATATTATTATGTGTAGCAACGCCCGGTCAATAATAAAATCCGGGTTCTCATAAGTTATAAAGTAAAACAAATTTAATTAAATGGAGTTCTATTATACCGTATCCCGGAAATAAATTTCATTTCTTTCTTTTGCTAATGGTACTAGTGTATTTTAAGAACAATATTTTGTGAGAAATAATGCTTCGCTTGAGGGAAAATTTTTGCTTATGATCTTTTAACAATCTCATAAATGTATTTCAGAATGGTCATACTCATCTGTTTTTTGTTTGCGATTCAATCTAATGTCCTTACAAGTGCATGATTCACATTTAGTCAGGGTCACTATAAAGATTCTGGCATTTTTGTTCAAATTGGACAAAATTGCAGTAGTAATTTCACGCAGTCGACACTAAATTCTTTCAGAGTATTGGATCTTTGTTGACATTGCTTCATTAAGTATGTTTTATGTTAATTATTCTAATAAATCATTAACAACTTAATTATTTGTTAGATATTTTTTAATGTTTTGCAAATTAATGATTCGAACCATTAAATATATCCGATCGTTCTCTCCATTAAACAATGTGTTGAAAATCGCTAAAGATCTTTATTATTCTTTCCTCTTGAAGTTTGTTTAATATAATTGAACCATTTAAATGTAAATACGCTTTTATTAATTTAACATGTTAATATACTTTTCGCTATTATATACTGCGGGTAAAATTTTGTTTGAAATAAACTGACTTGTCTCTGGTTTCGTTTTCAGTGCTCTTCAAAACCCTTTTGATTAATTTGGTGATTTTTCGTTTTGATTTACAAAGGTAAATCTTTAGATTTAAAGGTAAATTTTAAGATTTAATTTGATACAGTGAGCAAAAAAAGTATGGAAACATGAGATTATAATTTTTTATTGCGTTCATTATTAAGGTAATAAAATTTGTCGCTTTGCTACTATATTGAAATGTTTCGCATTTTCACATTTAATTGAAATTTTGGTCAAACATTATGTTTTTGAGAACTTTATAAAACTGTTTATTTTTTTTACTTTTTTTTCTTTTTAACTGTTATTTAAATTTTTGAATTTTATTGAGTCATATATAAAAAAGATTATCATTCAATGAGTAGGTATTCAGTCTCCACACTAAAATGGGCCAAGCACAAATATAAAACGTCCGAGCTTAAAATTACCTTCTAACATTGCGCCTCTGCTACCACAGTCCGATTTCGGGACAACCTTGGGATAGGGCGGAACAAACAGATATGTAAATTGTGCCAATTAAAATTGATTGATTTTACATTTTAATAAGGCAGCATTATATAGAGAAGGTAGAGAAATAAGCATAAACACGAAAATCCTCAAACACACGGACAAGTTAAAAGACACTACAAAACCACACTTAATTTTTTACGTTTAAATAGGCCAATTAGGCACTCTTTTGTACTGTGGCTCACCTAACAAAACATTGTATGCCAAACATTTTTCTTTGCCAATATTTTTTAAAGGCTTTATCATTATTTTTCATGAAAATAATATTTCGTAAAAAGTTTTTCAAAAATTACTCAATAAAAACAATTTTATTATTTTATTTTAAATTTGTTTTTGATTTTTGTTCGTGGAAAATAATGATAGTTTTTTTAAAATGTTGACTAGTAAAACTCTGAAAAAATTCTTCTTGTTAGGGGAAGTATGGGAATTTTTTTCTCCTTTATTTATTCAAAGTAATAAACAGAAACTATTAAAAAAACAAAAAATTCAATATTATTACCTCTATTAAGAACATCAATTTAACTTTTCATATTTTTATTAAGACAACAATTTTGATTGTCCTTAAGACAATCTTTGTCAAAGCTTTCGTACGAGTGCATTCTAACTAAATTGATTAATGACTTTAATCTTATTATTTTAAGCAAATGGTGATGTAAATAATTTGTTAAAATATTTACTCAAAACTTATTGGATAAAAATTAAAATGATTAATTGAACTGCCAAATTTAAAAAATATTAATTCGATTTATTTTTTAAAAATTGTAAATAAAATTAATTAACTTATTTCAAATTTTACAATTATTTTAAATTAGAAATAAATTTAAACATTACATATTTTTAGATAATAAGAATTCAAATATTAATCATCCATCTGGTAGGAGAGACACAATTCCAAATCAACATACACATTCAAACACAAAGCATCAAACGCTCAAAGATCACAACCTCAAAGAATGTTTTAAACATACGATTCTACTTAAAAATTGTAAACGGGTGTTTTTGTACATTTTTGAAAAAAATTCTGTTGTGTTCTCTCATGTGCTCACTGTTGCTCTACTGAAAGAAAGAAGTAACTCTTTTGTATATTCATTTTATTATCTAATTATTTAACCTCATTAATGTTAATTTTTTGAAAATTATTTTCAGGTTAATTTGGATGAATTCCGTTCTCTCTATTGAACGATGTTCGTCAAGAATAATTAAAAAATTCATAAAATCTTCGAATTCTAGTTACTTGAATCTATGTTTTTTTCGTTTCATTTTACTATTTTATTAAAACAGTTACTACTTGTCGGACTATTGGGTTGTTTGGCCCGGCTAGCGCCCACCAGACTCTGTCACAGGTATCGTTTTACAATTTTCATTTTAGATTTCGTTTTACGATTTGATTTTTGTCTTTTTATTATAATGATTCGAACAGAATTTGTTATATTAATGGAAGTTGTAAAACATTTATGTTCTTTTCCATCATCATTCTTGTCAAAAATTCTATTGTAATTACTAATAAAAAAATAGTTAAATAATTAATGTTATTTTAGTAATAAAAATAAAAAAGAAATTATTTATTTGATTCTTTCTGTCTGTATTTATTCGTCTCGGATTCTCGGGATATTCGACGACATATGGTTGATGTTTTTTCTCCAAAATTCTATTATTAACTATATTTATTTAATCTAATGGGTTTTTTAAGAAATATATTTGTAGCTGAAATATTAGGGAAATTTTGATTATTTATTATAATTATAATTTTTGCAATGACTTTATTAGACGTCAATTTTTTTACTCTACAGACGGTATTTAACCATAAAATACGCAATTTTTGTTGTCATACAAAAATATTTTTATAGTGCATAAGATGACTGTTATTTTCGTCGATAAAACGATTGCAACTATGATGGAGGGTTACTAATCGTTCCATAGATATTGTTTATAGATTCACAACACATAAATATTCGGATAATGTGATTTGGTAAAAAAATATTGAAATAAAATGTGGTTGATTCAAATATGAATGACAACGCATTGTAGGGTTATTAGAATTATAAAAAATTAATTTATTGACAATTTGTTATTAGACATACAAAAATAAAGTTCAAATTGAGTTATTTGTCATCATATTACAACCTCACTTTTTCACATTGGAAAATGATGTCATGAGGAATACTTTGTATCATGCTGCAAGCGGAAACTTAAAAAGAGTCCACAGAGTGTCATATTATTAAAATAACACTTATTCTTGCTCCATGGAGAACTGTCACAAAAGTTACAAAATGATAAATGGTTACTGTTAGGTTCGGGAATATATTCTGATGAGAATTCATGATTTATAAGATTTTTAAGATTTATAAAAAACATATTGTTTCGGAAAAAATAATAAGTTTGTTTAAATATTAGTGTTATTCATTTTTTGAATTGTAATAAAATTTGGATGTCAGTAATAACTTTTAATAATAATTCCGAGGATGTTCCAAGAACAAATGTCTTGAAAATCTCATGAAAAGTGTAAATATTTTGGAAAATAGAAAATTCATATCTATGTTTATTTTTTATATTTACCCATTTTATTATATAAAATTTTTACACATGACATAGTACCCTAAATTATCTATTTTATTTTAAATATTTGTAGTTTTATTAAAATATTTTTTCATCATTTTCTTGATACCCTTATCCTTTACAATTTTAAAAGTAGTAATATATAATTGATATATAATTTTTTGTTAAATAAATTTTCTAACAAGTTAGAATATCTCTTAATTGATATATTTTATTCAAAAAAAGATATTAAATTAAATTAAACATTACACAGAAAGAAGCGAACAACTTCTAATTAATTTATGACAAGAAATCGGTTTTAAAAGATTTTCCGATTTTTCACAACCGAACTGGCAAGATATGCTAATTATTACTTGACTTTCCTTAATATTTACCAAGGAATAATATTAAAATATACGGTTATATTAATCACAAAATGTAAATATTAAGTGAGATGAAACTGAATTTAAGAACATCTTTTTGACTTCGACATAATTTTTAATTTTCTTATGCATTTTAAATTTTTATTGAAACCCAGAGAAATATAATTATTTTAATATTTAGTCGTCGATTGAGTGCGATTTTATTCAGACAAAATTTCCTTTGAATGAAAGAAAACCAGAATCAATTAAATTTCAGTTATAAATGTATTCACAATTATAAAAACATTTATTCACAGTCATAAAAACATTTTTATTCGACAATTAAATGATTGTGAGAAACTGATTAGGATATAAATTGAGAAGCGGTAAATCTACAATGATTTCAGAATTTGGGAAAGAATTACTACTAAAAGCTTTTAGAATTGTCAGGTTTATACTATCTTGCTAGATTATACATCTTAAACAGAATTTAAAGACAAGTAAATATGACGTTCTTCTTCTTCTTTGCTTTGTAAAAACCAATCTTATTGGAACAATTCTCTATTCGCCGATCGCACAGAAACACTGCACCGTTTATTTGATTATTTCTATTCACATTTCGATTTAAAATCGATTCGAGTTTGATAATATCAATGAGAAGAATCAGTGCATCGAAAATCGTATCATTCAATGTTTTTTATAATTTTAATATTTGCGGTCTTTTTTAACATCGCGATTAGCATAATTCAGCATCCAGAAAAGAAATTCACTCTTTAATCAATTCAAAACGATATTAAGTCACTTATCGAATTTATTTCCATCACTCAAAAACACACTCGTATTTACAGGTATCTTAATTTACTCCATCAAAACAAAACTCAAGGTCAATTATCAAATTAAAGTTGTTGTTGGGACTCGATAATTGCTCCGAAAGTCACCGCGAACATATTTGTCGCATCATTTAATCAACCGATCGATGATATGAAATATAAGCGATGAGAAGAAAACACCATTGATACAGCAAATGTCTATTTATTTACTAACAGCAATAAAGTATAACAGTACATTATTCGAAAATTACATACACATCTTTTTTAACATAAATTTTTAAGATCACGATTTTTTTAATATTTAAACAAAGTTTATTTTTATTCTGTTAATTAATTGGTTGATAGGCAAAATTGTTATATACCCAATTACGCGAGAGCATCACAAATAACTCGGATTAAAAAATCTAAATTTGAATGTTACATTTACGGGTATTGGGTTACTTCAATTGAAAATCTGTTGTAGTAAGTAAAGATTGCATTAAAATTAAATTAAAGTCACATTAGACTTAAATAAATTGAATTAAAATTAAATAAGAAATTGTTTGAGACTACAGTTGTATATTGTGTTGTCCCACTACAATTCAAAATCAAAAGAAAGTTAAAGAGAAAAGTACAGAAAAAATCCTAAGTAAAATAACGAAAGAAAATTCATAAATTGCAAATGTTTGTTTTTTTTGATTAAATGTGGACGGACATACGTTTAACAATTTTATATTTGTAATTTATGATTTCAAAAAATTCTATATCGTCGTCCATCTCATTTTTCTCACAATTAAATTTGGGAATTTTGGCAGAATCTGTTTAAAATTACTTATTGTTATTGATTATCGATTTTCACCATATAAAATATTAATTGAAATCAAACAATTTGAAACACCTTAAGACTTCAGATATATTTGTATTCGTTTAATATGAAAGTATCAAATGGTTATTTATTTAAAACAATCTTGAATTTTTTTATAAAAGTCAAATTAAAGCCATCAAAATAAATGAAATTCTTTAATGACCAATGTCACAATAAAATAAGAACTACTGATTCGTCTTAAATATTACACAGCGTCCTTTTGTATGATAATGATACAAAATTAGAGTATGGTACCGAAACAATTGTCTGAGATCCGGACTGATAGCTGTTAAAATACGATAATGTACGAAATTACTCTCTTTCATGCAATCAGAAATACATAATTAAATTAGATCAAATTACTCTATTAAAGTAAACAAACTGACCAAGAAATTTTGGTTATTTAAATGAATACGATTTAATGAGGATAAATAATTTTTATGTATTATGAGGATATTTGTATCCAGACATACTTTTAAGTTTTCAAAACAAATAGCCAATCTTCTACAAAGACAAAATATATTTACTGTGGTGCTCCTTATAATTTTACTACAAATTACTGTAAAAATATTGTATTTAAAATTAAGTTAAAAACATATTTGTGAATTGTAGTAAAATGGGGTCTTGCGTTAATGTGCAATAAAATGAGGCCGTGTCGATTGAGCAATGCTGGTTGTTTTTTTAAATTTCTCATGCATGACATCAATTTCATGACAATAAGACATCGCTGTTTAGTTTCTCCTGGTTATAGAAAGGAATAATGGATGACTCCTTAAGCATTCCACCATATGTTGACCATAATTTTTTTTGATGAAATTTCGGTTTCAGAGTGTGTCCTGTGGGTGTATTCTTATCTACCCATTGGCTTGATCGTTTTCGATTGTCATAAAAAAATCCACTTTTCATCACAAGTTAGGATTTGGTGTAAAAATGGCAACTGAGTATTGCGAAATAACAAAGATGCACACTTGCTTTGCGGTCGATCATCTGTAGTTCCGTCAATTCGTGTGGCACTCATGAATCCATTTTTTACTTTATTTATTGCAAGCAAATGTTTTAACACAGCTGTATGACTAGTTCCTAGTTTGGACCCACGTTTTCGAATAGTTGTGTGAGGATCGGATTTCACAGTTGTCCTTAATTCCTCATAATCAATATAGGTCGGTGGTCTACCTCGAGGCTCATTAACGATACTCAAATTCCCAGAACGAAATTTTTGGAACCAATATCAAGCATTTTTTTCATTAGTTGATCCATCTCCGAATGTCTGATTAATATTTCTTGAAGCTTGAGCTGCTGTATGATTTAATTTAAACTCGTACAAAAAGAGTAGATCCAAATCGCGTTTTGTGTCCATCTGTTTTAGGATAAAAATAAAATAAAAATGGGATACCAACACATAAAAAAACTTTACAAAATGAGTATGGAGAATACCTTTAAGCTTTATAAATAAAAATATTAAATTATTGAAATATCGTAGATGAACACAGATTAAACAAAAACGCCCGTTTCATAGTTTCCAACCTAATATATATATATATATATATATATATATATATATATATATATATTTATTCCTATGGATATCTATATCGATATTCGCGTGTGAGGATGCTGTTAAAATTGATGTCGAACCCGGTAATTTGTTTGGTCAGTGTTAGAAAGTGATGAATACATCGCGTGTCCCATTTCCTTTCGCAGCAGATTGAAATACCACAGGCAACATATTATTATACTTACAAACATATGGCACATGTTTCAAGAAAATCATAGGGAATATTTATATCCAATATTGACTTAACGTTTAGTTATTAATAATTTTATAAAGATCGTTAAATTAATTTCACAAATTTGATATTGGATTGGAATTTGTTGTTGAAATATACACAGCTACTTTCGTCAGAATAATCATTTCAATAAAATCATAACTCATAATATTTAATAATATAAATAAACTAAAACATGTTGTAATCGTGATACGACGAGAAGATGTTTATGATATTTTTCTAGATATCTAATTTTTTTTATTTTCATAAGTTATAAAGTTTATTAATACTTTTATATGAACCAATTAAGCGAAAGGAGTATAAGAACCTTAGGATATGAAAACCCTTTATATTCACCACTGGATATTTCTAATTAGCAAACTGCTTTGAGTGTGAAAATGAACTTAATCTTTCTTTCTGAACTCAAATAAAGTGCTGAGCTTTGTACATTGGAGAGACATGTCGACCTCTCCGTACTCGATCTGCTGAACATATTCTATCGTTAAGAATTAGTTCGATTTTAAGAATATCAAAAATGTCATGGTAATCATAATGAACATGATAAAGATTTCCAAGTTATTTGAAATAATTTTTGCAGAAATTATGAAAGGATTTTTGCTAAAACATAATTAATTAAACAGCATAAACCATGCTAAAACGGGCGAGGTGATTTATCCAATCATATTAATATACTGTAAGGCCTCGTTTTATGCCGTTGATACGTTCTACAGAAAACGCATTTAAAAAGACTTTACTAGATAAAGTAGGGATATGTTCCGAAATTTTCTAAAATTGCAGTAAACATAAACAACGAGTTCAAATTAATTTAAAATTACAAAACGGTTTGCCGAAATGTAAAGAAATAGTCTGCTTAGTAAATTATTTCGAATATCTGAAAGAAATTCATGTAAAAGCTTCAAATAAAGTTGTTGTTTGATTGCAAGAGTAGTGGGGGCGTAAAACCTACAACAAAAAAATCTTTATGAAGCTGTCAGAGTGATAAAAATTTATGTAGTAAAAATTTGATTTAAAAATAATAAACCATTAAATTGATCAATTAAAGGATGAAATTCCTAGTAAAGAAGCTACTCTAATAAAAGAAAAAGCAGAAAAACAAAAGGTAGAAAAGGAAAAGGATCAGTCAAATAGTGGATGTTTCAGAATGAATTAAAATTCTTATTAAAATTGTGAAAAAATAAAATAGAAATTACATCAAAAAATGCTAATAAAAATTATATATAGATATATATGTTATATATGTTATAATAATAATTTTTATATATTTGGAATTTAAATTCGTTTCTTTAAACGAATCAGTTGTAATTTTGAGAACGAATAAATATTATATAACAATATCGATTTCTTGTCATAATTTGAGATTGAATGTCTAATTTAAAAGAACAGATAACTGTGCCTTTTGGATATATTTTCAATGTGGATTATTTTATGAAGACATTTGAAGATAATCATGTAAAAATGTCCGAAGAAATAGTCTTACCTGCTGTTGCGTCTCAAATGGGAAATCCGTCAAATCTGGTCGTCTTTTTCGATGTCAGTGTTGTTGGTCAGGAAATTAGCAGAATACAGTTCGAATTATTTGCTGATATTGTCCCGAAAACTGCGGATAATTTCCGTCAATTCTGTACGGGCGAATACCGTAGAGATGGAGTTCCTATTGGTGACGAGAATTTTGAGATGAAGTGCGACGAAATTTCAGCACCTATACAAATTTGTGGAGACATTCATGGTCAATGGGAGAGAGAAATGGCCATCAGAGGGCCAAGAACATTAAAATCGGCAAAAACAGTGAGCTTTAAACATTAAGAGCACAAGCTGCAGAAACCAAGGCTTATATTGAAACACAAGAAGCCGAAGAGAAGAAGCTAACAAAGATTATAGTTGAAGCAGAATCTGAAAGAATTCATCAGAAGAAAGAACTAGAACAAGGGATCAGTCAAAGAGATACCATGGAACACAGCTCGTTTTAAAAAATTATGCAAGGAAAAATTCAACACCAGTGAAAGTACCGAATGAAATTTCATCGGAACGAAAGAAAAAAAAGATTGAATTATTTAATGATGATAGCCTTAGTAAAAAGTCAATATCTATTAAACACAAAGAAAAAAGCGCCATTTGAAATCAAAGAAGAAACATTCGGAAATTTTGAATTGCGTATAGTTATTAAAATTCTCAATCGAAAAATTCCGTTACCTTACTTCATTGAATTGCACCCGCGTAAAGTCACGACTATCCAATTCCATCATTCATTGTGGATGGTAAAACCGAAAGAGTTGAGTAAAGTTCTCGAGATTGGTGGTGTTTCTATAAAAATTTTAATAACGGAGGGCCTGAAGAAATGGCAGCACTAACAAAAATTCTTGAATATGTGAAAAGACGCAATGATAAGCCATTCGATTATGAAAAAGTTATTCAGAAAATAAGTCTGTTCGAGTCATCTAAAATATCATCATCCCTCATTTACAATCCTGAAAATGATGTAGGCCAAAGTGATGATTCTAGCAGTACACGGAAGTCGAATAATCCAAAATGTCAACATGTGAACAAACACAAGAATTTTGATCCGCGATTCAAAAATAAACCCAAAATGAAAATTCCTAAAGCAGTTTCTGAATTTGTACCATCACTGAAAATGCAAATTCTCAGATTATATTTTTAAAAAAGAAATGAAACGAAAAAAGACTAATTACGATTCAAGCTCAGAAAGTGATACAGATAATACATTTAATTTACATAAAAAGAATTGGAAACCTGATAATTTTAATAAAATGGTTAAACATGATGAACTAAAAACCGAAAAACTTCATCCATTAGTTGAGAAAAAACCTGAAAACTTAATGCCAAAATAAAAATAAAGAACCGCATCGTAGTGCTAATTGTATTCGAGAAAATAACTTTCTCGAGTTTTCCGGACCTCTTGATTGGTGGTCGCATCTGATTGGCCTGTTTAAAAAACAGTTATTGATTGAATTTTGCTTGTTGTGATAATCAAAAATAAAGCAATAGTAAAAAAAAGATTTTGTTTGTTTTTAAATGAAAGTTTGGCGTGTAAAAAAATGGAGATATTGATTTTTTTGAAGAGTGTTATTGTTGTCGATTTTTTAAGAAAAGAATTAATTTTTCGTATTCGTCTGAACAAGGGGGAAAAACTTTCTTTGATGAAGAAAAAAAAGATTATGTTTGATCTGTTTTTCTACCTTAATGAAATGTTTCGTGCTGAAATCATGAAAAATGGCAGAAAACAAATGAAAGCAATGAAAATCGTAAATTCGAATATGGGAAATCAGAAATTTGGCTCTTTCTATACAATACGGCGTTAATTATCGGAACTTTTGATCTTTTTAATAAAGTATCGTTTGGACGTCAAATAACCATTCGACAAATCCAGTTACCGATTGCCGATTCTGATCTAATAGCGGTTTCCTATTCCTCGCGCATTCCTATCGCATTCACCAGATTTGGGAGAGTCGAGAGCTTCTCGATCTCGAAGTTCGGTAGTGTTTTCGAATGGCGTGCAGAACGAGACCGTGTTGCGTCAGGTGATCGCCGAGAGAATTATGGTGGCTCGAGAAACGGTGTCAAAAGCACGGACGAAGGAGCGATCAGTTGTTGCAGACAAAACAATATGTGAGTCTTTGTTGCGTTATTGCCCCCACTATTCGCCAATCCCCCATCTTCGCTATCGCGTTACTGCTACGCCAAGCCCGCTATCACACCAACAGTTGTATTAAAAAAGAAATATGAAAAATAATAAAAGATTTGATTTAATTAAGTGTTGATTTTAAAATAATAAATGTTTTAGAAGTTGATGTAAAGTGTGGGTTCTTCATAATGAAAATTAAAACTTTATGATACTTACTTTAAACGTTTCAATCCAGAAATCAAAATGTGCTGCTAATTACAGCAGCTTGAAATCAGCAAAATTTAAACTTACCGCTCATTATAAAAATGAACAAAACACTACTAAAATAAAATTTAATTTTGAAACAATTACAGTTTATATTATATATAAATAAATTATATATATATATATATATCAATGAAAAGCTCAGAATGACGTAATAACGACTTGTCGATGGTGTATATCATGTACAATGGAAATCCTTTAAAGGCAAAAGATCACTCTAAAAACAAATCACTGATATCTGGGTGTGAAGAGTTAAGGTAGATCTAGCTGTTCTTTACATCCATAAACGTTTTATATCAGTAAAACAAGGGGAGTGAGCTTAGAACGTTCCATGATTTTTGGGACCGTCTATACTCTGACTTCCAAAATAATCATATATGTATGTTTATCCACGAAATTTTTGGATGAAATACAAACCGCACAACTTCAAAATCGCATAAAAGTAATCCGTATAAAAAGGGACTTTACAGTATATATATATATATATATATATATATATATATATATATATATATGTGTGTGTATGTGTGTGTATCCATGGAATTTAGAACTGTTTTTGAAGGCTTTTTACTCAATCAATTGTCTCCAATCCTTGCACACTTACTCATTCTCGATGACAATAAATGATTATATGAAAATTTGATTAAAAATTGTTTTTAAGATGCCAAAATTGGAAAAAAAACGGAAAATTCGGAGTTCCCGAACAATATTAATTGCAAGATATTTACTTATAAATTATAAGTAGTTTATATTAATTTTTAATGTGTTTTTTAATTAAAATTTTTTAAATTTTA